>JAQIWJ010000605.1:0-18556 GCA_034695185.1 Discolaimus major
GACTTCAAAAATTTTAAGACCCGACCCGGCCAAACCCGCGGGTCATCCACGGGTCCAGGTCGACCCTGCCATCCCTACCAGAAGTACAAACAGGATGCCAAACCGTATTCAACATAATTTTACAGAAAGGGACCATCGGTCTATTGCCTGATGGAAATTTATTCAGCAGTATTGAGGATGTGAGCATTTGCAATGATGCAGCAGGGCATTGTGAAACTGAGAAGAGCACAATTACTTGGAATAATGAGAATTTGATCACACCAGAATGCCCATATGAGTCATTAGGGATCGGTCTGCAAGGACGAAAAGCTGATAAAACAGTCCAACTGGCTGATTTTCCCAAACCATTGCACATAATGCATGGCCCTAAGCCGAAATGCGTTGACGGTGCAATAATTACCACTGAAGGTATAGCTTTAGTACATCTCTCAAATGTCACAGTAGCTAAAGCATGGGAAAGCTCAGATGCTAGACAAGACCAACGCATGGATGGATTCCAGTTTTCAATTTGTCAATTGCATAAATGGCAACAATTCATGATAGCCTTGATCACGGAAATTGATCCTACTTTTGGTATGAGGATGTTGCTACAGCGTAGGGACATACAGGCCACTTGGCATGGTCGGCAGATTTTGCTAAATGATTGCCATAAAATCAAAGTTGATGAATCCCAATTAAGACAGGATCATCACATTCAAAATACTTGCTATTACCACATGCCGGTGCAGGCCCAAGGTAAATGACTGTACGCAAGTCCAGCTGGAGAATTATTCCAAGAATCACCAGTAATACCATGTAGCATGGCACCCAGAGCTCCCGATTTATACACTGATGAGCCAGTGCAGATTAGGAAAGGTTTTGAATTGAGATTACCAAACCATTTGCTGGCAAAGCTTTTGCCAAATATCAATCTCACATATTCAATCACAGACATTGATTATCATGTGTATTCACCTTTATCAGAATTGCCAAGCCTGCTTGAATTCAAAAAGCATTGGCAAGATTACCATACGTCAGCCAAAATCCACAAGGAAAGGCATAATAATCCGAGCATATACAGTGGCGAGAATATAAATAGGACCGCGCAGGCAGCGCATGCAAAAATCGCGATCAATAAAGATAGAGCAGGTGTTGTGAGTTGGTTTTTTGGCTCCAGACAGCCGAGATTTTGTACAACACACCTGTATTGATCGCATCAATTAAGCAGTCATCTTTCAATTTCCAATGCCATTTTTCTCTGATCTTCATATAATTTGTGCGAGCAACTAAATAGGGCCTTTTAGAGATTTGATCAGAAGTAGTGAATAGTACAATTCTAGGCATTGTCCTTTTACTAGCCTCAAGGAGTGAGTCGTGGTATGAGATTATGCCAGGAGTTTGCTTTCATAAAAGCTGTAATCAGAAGAAATGATCATGATTATTTGCCATGCTAGTAGATAGGCGATGATCGATATTGAAGTGCTGATCACTTTGGGAACAGGATGACAAGGTGATAACAGCTAGATGAACTGTAGAAACGGCGAACAATCAGATGGTATGGATTTCGTAAAGGAGGATGCACTTCCTGGACGATCGTCCAACTATGCAGTATGATCGGCAAACTAAGAACATGCTGGAAATGTTGCTGCTGGTGTTTGTGTGTGCCTCTGTGGTTTTATTGGTAATACGAGTGTATGCATACGGACGCCAGTAGTTCAGTCCCCACGATGCAAAACTTTTTTGCATTTTCAGAAGACCTTGTAGCGTTTTGCATTAAGGATACCTTCCTGGAGGCGCGAAAGCATGTCCATTGCCCAAACTTCCTAATCGATTATCTGATCAGAATCGCGCCAACAGCCCGTATAAGAGTGACTTTCTGAGAGAATTGACCCATTTTCAGAAGGGAGGCATCATTTGAAAAATGGAAATGGCTGATTATTAGATATTTTGTGGAGCAAATCACGCTGATTTTGGTGGTCACTTTCTTTTTGCATAATTCCACACCGTTCTCGAGATATCGAGGTCCAAAGTTGGTCATTTTTCCAAAAATCGTGATTTTTGGGTGCATCGACATGACTGCTAATATCTCCACGAATACTAAAGCTAGCTCAATGAAATTTTGCACAATTATAGAGGGATATTGTCTCTATAATTCCCCAAAGCTTGAGCCAAATCGGCCCATCCGTTCCAAAACTACAGGTCAAAATGTGCCCGATCACCACTGGTCACAATGATCACTTTTTGGACATTTGGTGGCATACAAACGCACCTTGCCTAGCATCGCTTGCCGAAGGGGGGGGGCGTCGATAGGAAAAAGGGGAGAAACGCATATAGCGTTGCCGGGCCAGTTAACTCTATAGTTCCTATAGCAATCAAATGGAAAATGAGGTTTTTCGATACTGATGACCGCCTGAGAACACTCAGCGACCCCAAATGGCATTCATCGTGATCCCCGATCATATTTCCATCGTCTCAGGGCGTATAAAAGTGCTCCCCGGCGATTTGCAAAAGTTACGCCCATACCGTAAATACTCGAATATAAGCACAGTGCTTGTATTTTTTCAAACCATGCTCAGGGGGTGCTTCTATTCGAGGGGTGCTTATAATCGAGGGGGTGCTTTTATTATTTCAACCACAAATGGTGCCCTGAATGATATGCATTGAATGGTAACAATGGCCAAAAGTCAGTATACTGTATAGGTTTCAGATTTGACAGGGTGCTTCTAATCGAGGGGGTGCTACTATTTTTTCAACTGCCCTTAGAGGGGTGCGTCTATTCGAGGGGTGCTTATAATCGAGGGGGTGCTTTTATTTGAGTATTTACGGTAAATGTGTTTGGTGTCAGGGACGATTGGTCAGTTTTTTCAGAACCATTATTCAACGGTCAATGCAAACTTAGAAATGAGGATGAGAGAATGAAAGGCCAACTCTCTTGGCTACGTTCTGCGCCAAATTTGAGCTTGCTGTCTCGAAAATTCATGAAACGGCAGCAATTTTAGTAAAGTCACTTTTTCCGAAATTCAAAAATCGATAAATCGATAACGGCGAGGGTATAATCGAGTTGATTAGGTGCATGCAAATCTACGTTGGAAGGGCTTTCGAATGATGTGCCTTTTGTCCGAATCCCCGACATGGGGTGGTCCAGTGCTCCATAGGCCTGGGTCGATGCACATAAAAATCGACTGCGAATAGAGCTAAGCAAAAATGATTGAAAATCCGAGCATAAAGAAATTACAATCTGAGCAGAAAAATTGAATGGCAGCAAATAAATTATCCAGCAGCACATAAATTGATGGGCAGCAGAAGAGAGAATTTTGTATACAGAACCTTGATTTTGGCAGCAAATCCTTGGAATAGATTATTTGTCAGCAGAATAAATGGTTCAGCAGCAGGCTCACAGAGTGAAGTAGGGCCGTACGAAGAGTTATTTTCATTTTAGAATGCAAATTTCCATGAAACATGAGCTTAGATGATACGCCAATGGCATAAAACAAGGCACAGAATCAAAGGCATAAAGTAAACATGAACTGAGGCAGCAAGTACAGAATTCGTGAAAATTCTGCTCTGGCATGAAATGCTAACGTAAGCCAGGCGAGCTTCAATTAAGCAGGAGCAGTTATTCTGGAGGCAAAGTAATAATCGAGCCTAAGCTGTCGGCCTTCGGCCGCCTTTACCTAAGCCTAAGGGAAGAATCAATCCCTTGTGGAGGTCATATTAGAGCTGTTGTCAGAGCGTATTTTGAATTTCTCGCCGAGCGTTTTCTAGAACAAATTTTCGATTAAAATGACGAATTTTTTACATGCAACAGACGTCCGATTCCCGTTTCTGATCAGCAGCTCAATTTCCATGGTGCATGAGCACAAAAAGCGATTTGCTGCTATCAATTTATTTTGCTCGGATTTCTATCCTTTTTTGCGCGGAGGAATGAATTCTTTTCGCGGTTACTGTTTTGCGGCGGTTTTTATTCTTTTTTGCTTGGCAAAGTAATTTACGGCCATAAAAATCCTGTCTTAAACACATGGCTAGCAGATGTTGGTTGTGTAAGGAGATTCTTGAGAGCGCAGCTTGTGGGCACAACTTCACCATAGCAACAGATTCGTTTGAACTGCTAGTGGCGGGAAAATTAGTCAAACAAAAGTTGAGCTTTTATCGATCTGAAGAAAAGAATTTTGGGGACTGAACCATCCACCCTCCCTCAATACAAGCAGAAAATTAAAACTAAAAATGGCAGACCCTTACTAAAACTCAAACTAAACTTGACACCTCCCTGTTTGGCTGAATTTGAAACATAACTAAAATTGCCATCCTGCTAGTGGGTAGTGTTCCACCATAGCACACGTATAAATTCACTTAGTTCATTTTATATATAAGGAAGAGGACATTACAGCCTCATGATATCCAAACATCGAAACATGATGCTCATGGTATACTAAATCCATGTTTCGTGCCTTATCACGGACACAAGCAAATCTCCTGTTAAAGCGATTGATTCTGGAATGGAGACTTTCCAAACCCTGTTCAGCTATTAACCCAACAGTCCTGTAACGTTGTGCAAACTCTGGCACATGTTTGGTGAGTATATGCATTTTAGGAGTGATGGTTTTACCAAAAAGCACAAAATTTTCATGATATATTGTGGACAAAGATTCGCAATTTTTTTGCATGAATCAGTTATCTCATCATCACAAAGAAAGCTTGCTTTGGTGATCAAAGGCATGTCCCCAAGAGAAGCTAACAGCGCATAATAACGTTGATAGAAAGCTGAATTAACGCCCATGGGCTGACATATGATGGCTGGTCCATCAATGTTACCTAACCTCCCAATGATCTTTTTGGCCTGATTGCCAACGATGACATTACTATGGTATGCTTGTCGATCGACTTTGAGTACACGCAATGATTTCTGAAATTTCGCGGTTGCACTTTCAGTGCCAGTTGGTTTGTTGGCCTTATCCAAATCATGGCACACTTTTTCTATATCATTCACTGCTTGCGATACCAGCCCTAGCAGGATATGCAAAGTGGGCATGCAGATGTTTGATACTTCGATATCAAAAACCAGATCATAACTTATGCTGAATGCGGATTTAGAGCTGTTACGAGTTTGTGATATTTTAGCTGCAGACTGCTTTATTTCTTCCAATGTACGATGTTCGTATTGTGCATCTAGAAGTTGAGCGTTGGGTTTTCTAAGGTCCTTCAGCGGACACTTGCAAAAAATACATGGAAAAGAGGCGCAGATACCAGCGTGGCCCATCATATGTGATAAGAAATTCAAGTCACCGAATAAAAACACACGAACATTTCTGAGCTGACCATTAGGAAAGAGCAGTTGTAGAGCTTTTAGTTGCGCAATCTCTGGTTTAAAGCATGACAAAACTTGACGTAAATTTGTTGCGCAATCATCGGCAGTATAGTAAGCTATGACATGTTGGTTGAGAACCGAAGAGGAGCATCGCAAACTCGTTTTTTTTAAAGCGCGCCCAAAATGCTTATGACAACTACATGCGTCATTTTTCCATTTTCATGTAGAAAGTGCGGCCGCACAGCTCCAACGGACCCAACATTTCGCGTGCTGTCATTTTGTCATAAGCATTTTGGGCGCGCTTTTCAAAAAAAACGAGTTTGCGATGCTCCTATTCGGGTTTTCCACATTGTTAACGTGGCAACTATTTTGGTGGAGCCTCCACCTTGATCCCCACCAATACCAATCCAAACTTCATTATTGAGTTTTTGAATAGGTAGGGTTCGTTGCAGCTTTCTTTCAGGAAATCTATCAGTGAGTTGACCCTCATGCAAGTTCTCATCTGTATCTCTTTCGAAACAACCAATGGAATGATTTCATGCACGATAGGTGATTTCACTTTACGCTTGATTTGCTCTTCACGCATAGCATGTATTGATGGGAAAATATGGACAGCATGAGAAATCAAGTATGAATGAAGTTTATTCCATTGCGCCCATGTCATATTCAAATGATGTTTGAGATCCAAAGCCTCACTTGTGGACAGTTGGTGAGGTAAATGCAAAACGTTTGCAACACATGGCCCATTGGGGCGTTTCAAATACTTTGATAAAAGCAATGCTTTTTCCTGTATACCGTAAATGCTCTTTTAGTGCCCCACCCTCGAATAGTAGCCCCTCTCGAATAATACCCCACTCTGAGGCCCCTTGAAACTATGCCCATGCGAGGTAATACACACTACCCCACCCTCGAATAATAGCCCCTCTCGAATAGTACCCCACCCTAGGACCCTATTGAAAAATTAATATCCCAGGGGTCTTAATAGAGCATTTACGGTATCATCAGAGCCTGCAAGCATTTGTAAGCATGAATCCTAGAAATGGAGACGGTCGGCTACCCGTGGAGCTGATGCTTGAGATATTTCCTTCACATCAAATGTCATTTTATGGAATAAAGAGCCTTTGCTAAATGGTCTATATAGCCATTGGTTTTATTCTAACCAACATATCATTAAAGCCTGCTATGGTTGCATAGAACATGCAAAAGGCAAATTTGCGGCTAAAGCATCATATTTTTCCTGCAAAGCGCCACACTTATCTTGAATTTCTTTGAGTTGACTATTGACATGAGCACAAGATCCTTGTTCATTTAACAAATCTTTTTGCAATGTGGCCCTGCTAACAAGGGAACATTCCCGGGTCGCAACTCGATAGCCAAAAACAAGAATATACATTTTGTAGAGAATTTGACGCTGATCACAAATATGTAACGCATATCGGCTACATTTGCTTTCCTGATCAGAAAATCGATTAAAAAGTCGATCAGATTTCCCTACCACTTTTTGGTACAAAAGACGTTCTACACGCAAGGTAGCAATTTCTTACTGCAAGAAAATTACCCGTCTGCTCAGGTAGAGTTTGCTTTGATAAGAACGGAGCTACTTTACATGGCTGCCTTGCTATTTTTCTTCCAGTTTACTTTTCTGCCCAGAGCAGAACCAGTTTTTTGGATCAGCAACATGAAATTGTACGTAAAACTCTAGGTCATTGATAAAAAAAAGGCTTCATTGACGATATGCAAAAGCAAGATAAAATGTTTCCTATTAAAACACGTCAGCTTGAAAAAAGCAAAAACTGCTAATAAAGTAGACATAAGTTTGTATGATCTTGAAAAAAATGCAAAAATTTTTGAATGGTAGTAGGAGTTGAACCCCAGGGCTCTGGGTAAACTAGCCGTGTGTATTACCACTGCACTACAACGGCGCAAACATCATCTTGCTTTCCAAGTTGCTTATAAGAACATGGTTATGTAGAAAATTTTCAAAATCGATTATCTGATCACTATCGAAAATGTAGCCCAAACTAAAGTTAGCACCTACTCCCCATGGGTTTCTTTATAACTGGTGCAACTTTGACCGCGATAGCGAGTTGCGACCCGGGAATGTTCCCTTATAAGTTGGGCCCTGTACAATGCACTTTGAAGGTTGGAAGCACGCGTTTGAAGCTGCACATTTTTAGCTCTTTCTTGAGCTAGTACTCTACAAAAACTGCTTACATCAGGGTTACCTGTCGCACAGTTACGCATTGCGCACATTTGACATGCAGGTGATGATTGCATATTTGTGCTGGGGTTATCATCAGCAATAGGTGATGATTGCTTATTTGTGATAGGGTCATCATCAGTAGCAGGTGATGATTGCATGTTTGTGCCAGGGTCATCATCGGTTGGTGATAATAATATATTTGTGCTGGGATCATGATCAGGTATCACATCAGTGGAATTTCCAATATTAGGAACATCTAGACATGCCTTTTTTGCCCTAGCAATGACGATTTGCATTGCTTCTTTTGAACGTTTTCTTTTAGATGTATTTGGATAAAGTTTTCTAGGCATCATGCGCAATTTGATCAACATTTCCCCTTCATTGGGGCTTGCTTGAGCGGAGTGCAAGTGTACACTGAAGTTGAATTCAGTTTATATGCTCCTTTATACATCCCCTTTTCAACGATGTCTCTCCTATATACGTATATATATTCCTTTTCAACAGTGTCGGTTACCCTTTTTGTTTACATCCATCTTTTACACGTGAATTGTAGGATGCGCATGGAAGGGGTAGCTATTCTGAATAATTAGTGGACGAAATCTTCTAATATTTCACAGAAACTTACAGTAGATGTTGCTCTTCATCATAACAGATATTTTCAGAAGCACAGACTGTTATAGAATAATTTGTAATTTAGGCTGATAAACAACTTTGTTTTGCTCTTTATTCATTAACCAAAGGGTTTATGCAAAAAACTCTCTGTTTCAATTTAGTTGGTTATGTTCCCTAACTTTCAACATCAAGTCCGAAATTTTTGCATTTCGGGTTAATTAGAATAGCTGTACCAAACTTTTTTCGTCAGAAATGGGAGGAATTTCTCCCGCTTTCAGCCTGATTGGCTGGATTTTGTGTACACAAGCAGAAAATTGTCACGTGACTGGGGAATTGAGAACTAGCGCGAAGGGGGGATGGCGGATATAGAATGTACGTCACATGGCTGAACAGACGTGGGTGGTCTGTTCTCCACTCTACTTTGCGGACTCAAATAGAAACCACATTCGCCATATAATTATGGCTTGTGGCGGTCTGCATAACATTGCCAAACACAATAGACTGGTTCACGGTAGAGAAAGTGGGGAAAATGGACTATGTCAAAACATAATCTGTGACCCGCTCCCCCTTTTGACCTATGGTCATTCACTGCCCCACACAGGCCGAGAGGCTGCCCAACCGGTCAAGGCTTTTGTTTTGATATAGTCTAGTTTTTCTGCTCATCAACCGTGAACCGGTCTATGGCTTACCGGATTTCGAAGACGATTTCGATGACAGCATGAACGCTGCTGATGAGGCTCATGATGTAACGGTGCACACGTTAGAAGATGGCAAGAGTGTTTGGGATTATATTGCTAATACGTTCTTAACAAATAAGTTTGTGCATCAATATATTCACCAAAGTGTGGCAATCCAAAACACAACGAAATCACCCCATACTTTACATGTAGACTCTACAGACCTCTCTGAATCATCCTAGGTGAGGATGGTCATCCGAACTGACCACCAGTCATTTTACTTCCTGTAGACGCCTGTGAGCCAGCCTACGGATGAAATCTTGACCATTCGCCTCTGCCCAGTGATGGGGTTGTTCTTGTTTTCTTCCCTTACAAGGGAACATTCCCAGGTGCCGCTTCGCTATCGCAGCCAAAACTTCAGCAAACATTCTCTCGACCATGCAGAATCATATGGTAGTTTTCATTTTTGCCACTTTTTCGGCTCTGATCCGATAATCGATTTTGAAAATTTTGCATATAAGTCGAACCTTTTTGACTTTCTGATCGATTTTGAGCGATTTTCTGATCAATAAGGCAAAAGTGGCAAAAATGAACATCGGATTCTTGTTCAGCATCTAATTCTCTATCGTTCTAGCTACTTTAGACTTTAATCCTGATGCGGCACCTGGGAATGTTCCCTTGTTAGGCTTAGGGAAAAGGTGGCTTAGGCTCGATTATATTTTGCCTCCAGAATAACTGCTCCGGCTTAGTGGAAGCTCGTCTGGCTTAGCTGCTTAGGCTCCCAACATCCTTTCAGTGGCTTATCCTGCACTATCCCCAGCGATTACCTGATCAAACACTGAACCGGCCAATGTATCCAACGGCAGCAGATCACCGCCTGGGTCGGATTCGGGGATTTATTCATTGAACGACACCAGCGGATCATTGAGCTCATCACCCAAGATCTCCATGATCAGTAGAATCTCCAAAACGAGGCAGGAGCAAGAACATGCATCCCTGCAGTGAGATCTTGTGGCAGAAAGTTGGGTAAATTTTTTGGACAATCAATGCGCACTTTTACAATTGCCCGATTTCAGGTACAGTAGATTATTGCTGGTGCAATTCCTAGTAGCATGAACTCGGTTCAGATTAGTCTTGCAACATCTGTCCCTCCTCATGCTCAAGGAGAAGCAACATTCAACTTTCGCTTGTGGCAAGCAAAGAAAAACAGGACCCAGCCCTGGTTCCATTTCTGATCTGTAGCAATGAAGAAATTATTTGCTCTGCACGACCGACCATTTGGAAGAAGAAGGCAGCGGAGGATATTAGCATCAGGCAGTCCACAAATAGAGTGACAGTGACTCCCAACGCATTCACCCAGGTGGGTATCATTTGAAAATTGACCACCCCTCATTTTCATATATTTTATTCAGTTTTTCATGCTGATCATGGTGGTCACTTCCTTTTTGCATGAAACCTCACGGTTCTTGCTACACAGGCTGCCGAAATATCGCAATTTTCGCAAAAATCATTTTTTGACATGCCTGTATTTGGATATCCCTAATTTCTGTTCTTCGTCCGCAATCCTAATGAAATTTTGCCCACGTGTTGCCGGATATGTGCACAATAATTCCCCCAAAGTTTCATTGGAATCGGGCCAGCCTTTCTGGAGTTACGGGCCATAATATGGTCAGATCCCATGTGTCCAAAGGGTCAGAATTATCACATTCGGATCTACGTCGCATACCAATATCGCGTTTGACAAAAGATATTTCGTGAGATGGTAGCCCTATACCCTGTTCGTAATTACCTTAGGAGAACCCGCAGAGGATTCTTACTTCAATTTGCGGGCCCGGACTGAAGAAAGCCTATTCTTTAGTGTGTGCGTGCGCGGATTTTGGTACGCAAATTGAAGGTACACAAACCTGCGGGTTCTCCTAAGGTATTTACGAACAGGGTTTATATGTTCCTTATGTTTGGGACAAGCTTTAGCCAAATCGGCGGTATCTCAGTACCCTATCCATATCGTACCATACACACAACCCTGGTACATCGCATGTCCGAAGCATGCAAACATCTTTTAATAGCCCAAATTTCTGGCAAAAATACTTCCACTGAACTCACATCAGAATGGTCGAAAAGCCGGAGTTATGCTGATAAATCCCAGAAATCAGAGAAAAAATTTACGTCAGTGGTCAAGGGGGGTACCCTGACTGTCATCAAAAATTATTTTTTTTTGTCCAGTAAAGGGAAACCAGGCGAATTTCTATGTTATCGAACGTTTAGATTTCGAAAATGTTGCTCTTTCCCGGATATCTCGCGAAATCTCAGAAGGTACACCAAGAATGACTTCAAAAACAGGGGTCATTGGCTATCATGATTTGCATAGACCCATGAGATACCGCCAATTGGCCCCATATTTGGCCCAAAGTCATATGTTGGGGAACACCCATACAAAATATTTTTTGTCAAGTGCAACTTTTCATGGGCGAAAAAATGACCCTTGGGATAGGTGTGGGTCACTCACCTTTTGGCCTCCATTTCCACAGGTATTAAGTCGATTTGGCTCACACTTTGAGGAATCGTAGACGCAATATCCCTCTATAACTGGGCAAATTTTCATTGAGCTAGCTTAAGTATTAGTGGAGATATTCGCAATCATGTCAATGCACTCAAAAATCATGATATTTGGAAAAATGACCAACTTTGTACCTCGATATCTCGAGAATGGTGAGGAATTAAGACAAAAGAAAGTGGGCGTCAAAATCAGCACGATTTCCTCTACAAAATTTGTCATAATCAGCCATTTCCAGTTTTTCAAATGATACCTCCCTTCTGAAAATTGGTGAATTCTCTCAGGAAGTCACTCATAATCAATATCACATGTAATCAAATTTACCTATTTATGGTATCTGGATGCACCTGTGATATTATTCGTTTCCTATATAATAGATGTTTTATCATGGGCAAATATGAATATGGCTGACATGAAATGGCCTGTCTTCATGGGGCGGTATAGAAATTTATGTTTATTGTGTTGCTGACTCCCTTGAGTGATCCGTCCAGGGTCTTGGAGCAGATGTAAAGCAATTACATTACATTACATTAGGAATTTTGGCAAAGCTAATAAGTAGCTTTGCTGATAAGCCAACGTAAGATGCTCAATGTTGTGCTACAGTATGATTTCTGCATTGCCGCATGTGCAATCATGCAACTACGTATGGATGCGTATGCGTATACGCATACGCAAAGTTTGCGTATATTGAACTTTTCGGGAATGCGTATACGCATACGCATACACATACTCGTACGCATTCATGGAGCTTTACGCATTACGCATACGCAAAGTCACAAAATACGCAATACTAAGTTTGCGTAAAGCGGTTTCATCAAAAAATGGTCAGGAACATGCCCAAGTAGAAATTTTCGAAACTTTTACCTAATTTCTGACAAAGAAGTCATGATTTAATCGCATGCTACCTTGATGCACTCAGCAGTTGGTACTGTCTGACTGTGCGCATGATTATCATGCAAAAAATCAAGTCAAAATTGCTGAATCTTCTCTGCAAACAGTTGGCATGCAGTTGTCAATGCATATGATGCATCATGAAAGTTTGGGGCGCATAAAATTTTGAAGTTTTGGATCAAAAATCAGTGGTTTTTGATAAATACGCATTACGCAAACTTTATGCATACTTTGGATCTGGAATGAGTATGCGTATACGCATATATTCTCCAAGCAAGGTAATAATTTTACGCATACCCATATGCAAACTAAAATTTCTTAATCTGCCATACGTACATGCAACACTGTCATGATCATTTTTACTTCCTCAAGAACTGATTCCGTTGGTCATCATGAAGTTTCTACTAATCAATGCGCTGTCATGTTGATGTTCATTTTGTTCAAAAATCAGTCTTTTAAAAAATCGATAATTTTTGATCAGCTTTGTGATGAGGCAAAGGCATAATTGTGTACATGACAGAAAGCCAGCGTTGCTGGTGCTTTTACCCAAACGGGTCTCCTTGGAGCAATTTAGTTAGCAAAATGGTATGCACCTGACAAATGTCTCCAAATCTGCTGATCCGCTTGCGATTTGCTGGACTCCGTCTGTTCATCATGAGTGCTGGCTGACACGCTGCACTGCCGTAGGAAAAGTATGAGCACTCGCAATTACGAACATTGGGTTAGCCGTGTTGAATGTTGCTAGCATTCTCTATAGCGAGCGGAACCCGGACAATTGACTGTTTCGGACACCGTCATATGTCCGGAAGTCATTTGTCCTCGCGTATAAGAAGTACGGACAAATGACTGAGGCGCGAAGTTTAAAGGGGCAAATGACTGTCAATGAGAAAAATGAGGACAAATGACTGCCAATGAGAAAACTGCAGCCATTCAGATCAGTATGTGATCAAATTGCTTGCATTAATGAAATTCTCGGACTGTTAGACCCCGGCACTGATAAATTAGGCTTCCACTGTGTTTTACTTCTACTGTTATAAAGTCGGCTTTTTTAACCGCGGCCTTTGCAAAAAGAAAAAGGCGGGATCTTCGCCAGCCACTTCAATGACGTCAGAGGCTGTGCAGCAAATGAAAAACTGCACCCTATCTTTTGCAAAGGCCGCGGTTAAAAAATCCGACTTTACCCCCGCACTCTGTGACATTGTTATTTTGCACTAAATTCTGAAGAATGAGATTGTTTCAGTAAATGCGATATTCAAGATAACACGATCAGATTACTCGAAGAAATTGAGCATGAGCATGTCGTATACAATGAATACCCTAAATATTATCGATTCACATGCAATTGAAAATATCATTACCAAATAATGAATGGACGCGCCCCCCCCTCCGACTCAAACGGACCAAAGAAAAACCGACACCCTAATAGATGAGACCAAGCTCTAATTTTTGTGCTGTTTTGCATAAGTCGGATTAATGTGTTCAACACATTTTCTGTGCTTTTACCCATGGGTCAACCGCATGGTCAACACCTGTGTTGGCTCCTGTTTTGTATTGGTTCATTTGTCCCGCAGTCATTTGTCCTATGACATTTTTGTGAGCCCCTTGGCAGTCATTTGTCTGACATTCATATGTCCGAAACAGTCATTTGTCCGACAGTCATATGTCCGAAACAGTCATTTGTCCGGATACCATAGCGAGCACCATGGACATTTTAACTCCTCTATGGAGTTCTCTTGCTCGGCCGCTCTATGAGCGTTTCCTTCCCCCTTGTTCACATCGACCCCTCCCCCATCGGCACGAAACGTTGGGCTTGGTGAGATTGCATTACAATGCACTGAAAATTCGGGACTGTCGAACGGCAGCTCGATGGGATGGTCGAGTAATGGGCATTCATATATTTTTTGAATCAGCAGAGGCTACTCTATCAATGGGCGTTATTACGTTTTCCGATTGCACAATTTTACGAAATGTTTAAATTTGGCGTTCATTTCCTTACATCAGGACAGCCATTTCGTCTGCTGCTAGCAGTTCGATCAGTCTAAAAATGTCATAAAAAGCATTCCAAACCTGCTGATAATTAAGCGCGAATTGTATACAATACAGCTTTTCCCAAAAATGTGCATTCTAATAATGTAGTCTTATGTATCTTGGCCTGCTGATTCCGAATATGTAATTTTTATTGAAATTCGATGGTCCGATCGAGCTGCTGTTCGACAGTCCCGAATTTTCCATCCTCTGCTGTACGAACGCACCAAGCCCTTTCTTGCTGAAGGGGGCGTTGGGCACGAAAAAGGGGGCGACGAGATTATATGCCCTCCCAGCCAGTTAACTACATAGTAAAGCCATGATCTGCAATAAGTCCATTCGGGAAATTTATTGCACAATTTTTATTTGGAAAAGTAATTTTGCTTGCAAGGAAAAAATGTGCCTAAAATACAGGTACCTAGTTTGTGCAGAAGGTCATTGATAAATGGAAATTTGTTATTGTAGGAATGGGACATGTTTTGAACAATGGGGCCCCAAATGTTGGCAATTTTTGCATTGTGAAGAAATGCGATGCGAAAATGTTGATGTTTCACTAAAGCACCCAGCCGACGAAGGTGATAACGATTTGGAGGACATTGTGGTCAGCCAGGTAAGTAAATGATAATTGTGCAATATTGAAAAAGGAGAAACATTTAGACGATTTTAGATTGATTTCACTTTTACATCGCATGACTGTATTTTACATGAAAATGGAACGTTGGATAATGCAGTCATGAACGTTGCATTCATTGGAAACAAATGCTGCGATGAAGCAATAGAATGGTTTATGTTTTGCTGAATGATGCTAATTTTCATTGTAATTTCAGCAATGTAAAGGCGACATTGACGCAGGAAAAGAGGTAAATGATTATGTTATTTTTTGTGGTCATTATGTCAATAGACTGACTATGTTTTTAGGACCAATCGGATATGTGGACAGCTGATTTATCAGATAGTGAATCAGTTGCATTGAAAGGCACATTGGTAAATGATAGTATATTTTTAACATATGTTTATGTGTAAAATAGATTGTTGTAGGATGCAGCTGCAATGGATGTAAGAATGGTGGACTCTGATTGCAGCAATGAATCTCAAGAATCATCAGTAACACGAGCACCAGTACGGAGTAGTCAATCAAGATTGCATTCATGTTCCATTTGTGGCAAATCAAAAGTAGTCAGCAGTGATCCCAAAGAAGTATCACATAAGAATGTGAGTGTTGCCTTGGGTATGTCATGATACTTGAATGAATAGAGAAGATTTTTCAGACATCATTGGAGGGTGGCGAAAGCATAACGGATGATGCATATTGTTCTTCTCATTCAAGGCGAATCAAGAGAATTTGTATGAAAGATCGTGAAGGTATTATATCGCTACCGGAAAGTGACTCAGATTCAAACAGCCACAGGGAAAACTTGGTGAGTAAACGGTTTGGTGCTGAGCAAATGTGATTGATTTCGCATTATGCTAAGAGAATCTGGGTTTTCAGAGCCATTGCAAGGATAAGAGTGGCCATAAGAAACGTTCTAGAATACTTGTTAATCAACAACCAGTTCTGGTATCAGATAGCGACGATACCAGCGACTTGGATGATTACAAGACCGAAAGGAATGGTGATAAAAGTCGCAAGAAACGAGAACAATATTGGATACAGCTGAAAGATCAATTATCTGATCAGAAGAAGGCGCTTCTAATCAAAGTGAGCATAATCTGTTTATTCTTGGCTAAAATTGTTCAACAGTACTTTATCATGCAGACAATTGATGCAAAAAAAGCGTACATGCTGAGAACCAGCCAAGGTAATCCCAAATTGTTCCACGATTGGCACTCATACGTTAAAAAGGATGTCTGTGGAAAGGAGCGTCAACATTGGGTGTGTGCCCATAGAAATACATCAACTGATCGTGCTGATCATTGCATCTGCATTGTAAAAACGGATATCAATCCCGAAAGTGGAGCTGCAGTTGAATTAGGGGGGAGCAAAAGCCTCAATCCAGTGCAAGCTATTGAAAAAGCTCGTGGAACCAAAAGCCAACGGCCAAAAAAACTTGATCAACGCCGAACATATGTCCACAATCATACGGTCAAGAGAAAGGAATTCGAAATATGTTATTTCGACAAAGTTTTACACGACGTGGTGGAGAAACGTCACAAAGACCTTTCCGCAGGCGCAATGTACGATTTGGCGTGGTTGCAATGTCGTGATCAGTTGCGTACAAAGACGTTACGTGAGATACAAGATCAAAGCAAGAATTTTGTTGGAAAAATTTATCGCATTAAGCGTTTGATGCATAAAAATCACGCAGAAGGTATGTAATTGGTACAGAAATTATACCAAATATAAACAAAGGCTTCGTTTAGATATACCAGAATGTGTTGATGGCCCTTCAAAATTTTCGGACCCCCATTCTTAGAAGTTCGACAATTAAGCATCGTGTAAAAAAGAAACTGGGAGAATCGAAGCACTACGCGAAGATGATGTTATGGTAAATATGCTAATGTGGAAAAGTGATACCTTGTTGCTACCTTACTTAGTTAGTATGTACATATAAGACGTGTATAATTGCTTGCCTATTATTAAACGGCAGACAGCAGTGTATTTTTAAGTACACTTTCGTATAACGTGCTGTGGTCCAAATTTAGCATTTGTGTAATACATCGCAAAATACACTGGCATGACAGGAAATGAATCAATAAATCGTTGATTCAATGAGTGATAATTCGTGTTGTAGTTGTAGAGAACTATGGTTATAACAGAAAATTGATGCATTTATATGTGTACATTCAAGTGAATGGCAATTTCAGGAATCTGAGCTGATGAAAATCTGACTAGGTATGTGATCACTGGTCAAAAGCCTTGTACGAAAAGTTCACACAAGTACATGAAAATATGGCTTAGGCTAAGGTGTATTGGTTTTTATTCCATGTGAAGAAGGAACAGGTGTCTCGGTTACTCAACCTTTTTGCTCAAAAACTGGTCTGGTAGAGCTTTTCAATCAAAATGTAAATGAGGTCTTTTGGAATGCACAGCATTCATTTGAATGAAAAAAATACGCTACATAGATGTAGACAATAAACAAGTGTATGTAAAAAACTGTTATGTACTGAACGGATGCATACGACCTAAAAGAAGCCTTTACCATAAGTTGAGTCAATCGAATAAAACTGACAAGGGAACATTCCCAACTGTAAAATCGCTATCAAAATTCGAGATAAATAGAACGACTCAGAATTTGATGCTGAACAATGTTCCAATATTCATTTCTGCTACTTTAGTCTTGCTGATCAGAAAATCGATCAGAAAGTGCTGACCAACAATCTGCCTTCCCGCATTACAGGTAGCGCAGGTAGCTAGGTAAGGTTGATTTTACAACAAACATGTGCGCAGTCAGGTGGATTGTCTGCAATTTAGAAGGAATAAGACCACATCACTCATGGTAACACTAAGGAATATCTGGTTCGGATTCCAAACGTCTTCGCCCCCAGAGCGGCATACGGCCGTCTGATCAGGAATGGTCAGCGAAAAAGCTGACCGCTCCTGTCGACTTTTTGATTTGAATTTTGACTTGGTGTAAGTGGATGATGTGCAGGCGGCTGGCTAAATGTGCGCTTTTTCCCTGGAATCTGGGCCTGGAAAATGTGTTGCAAAAATTCAGAAGTTTTGCAAAATCCAAAAATTTGATTTTGGAAAAGTATTTTATTGGTAAGATGAAAAATTTCAAGTTTTACGGAAGTTTAACCCATGACTGCTGCAAATGGTTGGTGAACGAAGTCACGAATTGCTTCCTCACAAGGGGAAAAGTGTATAAAATGTTCAAAGGAATGATGGAGTCCAATTTGGGGAAAACTGCAAAGTCCGAATACCCCAAAAAGTCATGCATACTGCCAGATCGGTCATTACTTATTTGGGAGACATCAAAGGATGCCCAATGTGAATTTGTGCATTGGCAAACATCCACTGGCCAGACCTGGCATGGAAAGTCGATTCAAAAGTTTTTGAGTGATGATGAAGAAATACTGCTAACGTGGAATCCAGACAGTCCGCAAACAGTTCCTTTATGCGATGGTCAACACGCCATCTGGACGGATCAAGGCATACCAATGTTTCTGTTGTTCAATACTCGCCCAAAGCGATTTGTATTGGCTGGTATGTTTACAGGACCACAACGGGAAGATCAAACCGACATCTTGCCAGCTCGACTGCAAGCTCAAGAAGAGATTCTGAATCGAGTCTTTGTGCATCAACTCAACCGTGATTTTGGGAAAGTCTGCAAAGCTATCAAGAATATGCAAGAGAATGATCTTCTCTT
>JAQIWJ010000606.1:0-18509 GCA_034695185.1 Discolaimus major
GCCCCAATTTGTGACTGGATTTGAATTTCAGGCAGTGGCATTTTATGACCCAAAATAGCTTGATTTCCCAGCACATTTCAGCAGAAGCGCCAGCTGCCCCGAAATGGTCACTCTCCAATGGTTATAGCCAATCTTACCAAAGGTGGTATGACATAATCGGCCGCATCCCATACCCGACGATATTCCGATTCCATTTTCGCATTCAACGTGGAAGCGACGCCTTTCACTTTTACAGTAACCCCTGTTTGGGCAACGTCACTCGTCTGATACCCTTTACAATAAATAATCGCGTACCTGTAATGTTGCAAATTTCAATGCATTTTTTGTACCAATTCTATTTCTGCTTCTTTTTTCCTTTTTTCAAATGCGATGCGCGGAAGATGGAAAGTTCAATGATCATCGAGGCAACGGCCCATTCTTGGCACGTTTTGAGATGCTTCAAAAAATGGAGCCTTAATTTCGTTATTTCGCTTCCCCTTGATCGACTTTCAACATGCTATGACGCAAATAGGATGAGAGGTACTTTTTCCACTCATCCTTTGGCTGATGTACTTCTTCAATTTCTATGCACTTTTGAAAAAGACTCCGAGCTAAGAAATGTGCTAGCATTATGCGCTTTTGATACATAAATCTTCTAGGTGCATTCGGGTGAATTTGTAAAGAAAGATAAATGAGCGTGCTTTTATCTTCGGCCGTTGGTAGCACATCGATTTGTGAGCCAAGTTTCGCAAAAACTAGCTTCTTCGCCTGACACCGGAAATTCGAATCCAATTGGTGCGAGTAATTTTGGGCTTCAAAGATGAAAAAATGATCTACGCATAATAAACTAAGACCTCCGAAGAATAATGCGATTAGAGAAAGGCGTTTTTTTGCCACGTCTTCCTCCGGAATTGTGTATTCAATCATTCTGATGCATGAGTATTGAACATGGAATAGTCAGTTTTATGGGGAAAACAGAAAAAAAACCTCTCCTGGGTCTAATTGGAGAATTGATGATTGGAGAAAGCATTATTTTCTGCTAAATGATGATAAACACTTGGATTTGCTTCAGAAGCAAATTCATGCACTCTAAATTTGACTAAATTCACGGCCCTCGAAGCAGGTGTTTCAGTAGAAGTAATTGGATACTTTCAGTTGCTTCAAAATAAGTAAAATAATTGCGATGAAATTCCAGTTCAACCTTTTGGGCTCAACTTTAGGGCAAACATGTTCTGACGCGGCGGCTCTGATGCCACATTGTTGGCAGCACATCCGGCCATGCCAAATTGCGCAATTTTGGCACCCTCTAAATCAGGCCATACCAATGCACCAAATTCAGGGCTGGAATCAAGGCCACCAATCATTGGCTTACCCGATGACATAAGCAACAATACTGAGCTCAACGAATCGGCATAATAAACCGATTTTCACACTCCGAACAGTGACGATTTTAGGCGTACTGTATTCGAATGTATAATCGGCCAAGAATTTCCATAATTTGGACATCCTATCTACGATCGAATGGGTGACTGGATTTTTGCTCGCACCTTGACTGGATTATTGGAAAGATATTTTCCAAAAACCACCCTTCCTCACCGGCAAGAGAGAGAGAGAGAGAGACAAATAAAAATGACAGCTTCTCGCGTGCCAACGCCAGCTAAAGCTAAGGTCGGTTCCAGGACGGGTACCCCGGGCTCATTCACCCGATTGATTCCGCGTCCGTGCAAGACAAAACGCCCTGGAGGGCTCTGTGACCTGGTCCAATAAGCAGCCGTAATTCGAAGGAGCCAAAGTGCGGCCCATCATAATGAAATGGTACGGTTTTGTTCATTAGCAATGCAAAGGCGAATAACGGAGGGATCTTTACTAAAATGTCACCGCCTCATTTGTTTCCAATACCAGGGCAACATGGAACGCGTCTAAATGCACTTGGGTAAAGCTGAATGAATATTTTATCATTCATTAACCCTTCCAAAACATAAAATCACCAATTGGACCGTGCTCAAAATGCTCCCTACGTGGCCTGCTGAGCCATTATGAAAACTTGTTTGCTTTTTATACCGAAAATACATCTTGTTTTGAAAATACGCTTGGAAAGATGTCTTATTTTGCTAAACTGCATGGATATTTTGATTACGCGGAGTCTCAAAAGTGATATTATCCGTGCACAAACAGGAAAGTACTTTCCAAGTACTGCTAAATGAATTCGAAATTTCCCTTGTGAGCAGAAGTAATTACTGTTGAAAAAGCAATGAGAACAGGAGGCTTTTGTCAAGCTCCTGAAAAGGCATGCAAAATTTGATGACGATCCTACAGTATTCCAAAATTACTATCATTTCTCCAGTTGCAGATTTTTCGTGCAGAATTCAACTTTGCAATCCATTTTTGCATATCGGCAAAGATGACCAAAATGTCGATTTTCATGTGATTGGGCATGATAAAATAACGATGTTTTGGAGTGATTTGTTGGACACCACC
Source organism: Discolaimus major (assembly GCA_034695185.1). Lineage (NCBI taxonomy): Eukaryota > Metazoa > Nematoda > Enoplea > Dorylaimida > Qudsianematidae > Discolaimus > Discolaimus major. Next base: position 2,458 of record JAQIWJ010000606.1, read on the forward strand.
ATTTGTTCAGCACAGTCGATTATATCGCAAGAACTACAAATCACTGATCACATCAATATATCGATTGATTGACATGTAGAGAAATCACACGCTGTAAACTACACGGCTTTTTGAAAGCATTTTTGGCTTCACATAAACCACATCAGCAAAATTTCTAGTATAATCGAGTATCCTTCATCCAATGATCGCGTTGATTTTTGTGTTAGATCGATATTTGGACAGTTGATCACAGATTATCGATTTTCGATAGAGCACTGATCGATTAATTTCGACATCGGCAATCGATAGAGCATAATCGATTGTACAGGGAAATATATCGCTATGAAGTTTATAGCGTGATCTGGTGTCAAGAAATCGTATCGGAATTGATTTGAAAAAGCGGTTACAGTATGCCTGGAATGCTTCACATGATGAAAGGATGCGAAATTTCCAAGCTGAGTGTCTCCTCCGCATTGACCAACAATGAATCAAATATTTCCGCCAGCTGAAATCATGCTTGCCTTCGTTTACATCCTGGTTTTTGAAAACATGCTTTCACAAAAGCATCCATATTGTCATGCTTCTACAAATTTGCATGTGCATACAAAAAGTATCCAAAGAATTCGCGAGAAATTTATTCAGATATATTTTCGAGTACACGATTTGTGTACGCATAAATTCTCGCCTCCAAAAGCATGTACACGTGATTTGCTGCCATCGATTTCGAGCGGACGGACTTTTGCGAAAAACACGTTTCTAATAGGATTTTTGGACAGAAAATTAATGAGATGCGCGCGCAGTTTCGAGTCAGATGCCACAGGCGTTTGATCATTAATTTTCTTCGACTGCGTATGGAAAATTTCTCCTCTACGCCTCTCTCTCGTAAGGCATTTCGGAAATCATTGCGTTTTCTGACGTATTAGTCGACGAGAGACAGAGAAAAAAAGGGAGGCGGTATGCGCTTTTATTGGTCGAATGATTATTTCTCTGTATTAGCTAGACTGTTGCCATAGGAGCAATGAGCCAGCCCCATTCTATACCTGAATATTTGCACAAAATGGGGAAAAGCTATTTTAGCTAAGGGTCTTCCACAATACGATGCGTGTCTGGCCGTGGCCTAGCTGGCGGGCGAGAGAAATTGAAGCCTAGGCCTACGTAGTTAGCTAACTAATAATGACGTGTTCAGGGGCAGCTTTTGCTGGTGAAACACTCGCCTACGCATATCGTCTACTCAGAAAAGTTGAGACTACAGCCGGCGAGGGCATGGCATGTGCGAAGTTTTTCCACCAGGGGGGAGGGGGTGGGCCCACACACACCGACAGAAGACGGAAATGCGTTTTCCAGACTTCGTAATCCATCTTTGGGGGTGCGTAGTCGTGATTTTAGTCTTAAAACTCATACGTTGACTACTCATAAACCCTGTTTTTAATGACCTTAGGAGAACCCGCAGTGGATTCTTACTTCAATTTGCGGGCCCGGACTGACGGAAGCCTATTCTTCAGTGTGCGCGTGCGCGGATTTTGGTCCGCAAATTGAAAGAACACACACCTGCGGGTTCTCCTAAGGTCATTAAAAACAGGGTTTACCTATTCCATCATACCTCCGGATGGTGGAAAGATAAATAATATTCTAGGCTGTGGGTATATCGATATTCCTTCTTCAAGCCTCGTCTCAGCTGTATTTTTCGTGAGGAGAATGATAATTGCTTTACCGAGGAGAAATTGGGAGTGAGAAAAAAGAAGTCATGAAAGCCTTGGATGATTTGTTCGATGATTCAGCCCTATTCGGGCGATATCAAATCTTAGTCGTATTCTTACTTTTCGTACCCGCCTCGATAATGAGCGGATGGAACGCTTATGGCATGGTATTTCTGGCCTATACGCCAGACTACAAATGTAGTCCATCATCGATCAACAACGAAAGCACGAGAAATTCCACTACACCTGATCAATGTACGTATATTGATCATTCGAATACGACTCAACAATGTCAACGTTGGGATTACGATAAATCCCATTTCCAATCCACATTATCCACCGATTATAATCTGGTCTGCTCGAGATCGATACAATCGAAAGTGATCATCAGTTTATTGGGCGTGGCCGGTGTGATCGGATTGGCTACGTTCTCGTATATTCAAGATAAATTCGGACGGAAACCGGCGTTTCTCCTATCGTTGACCTGTTATATACTGGGTGCTAGCGGATCGAGTTTTACGCAAACTTTACTATTATTCACATTGATTCGAGCGTTCGCGGCCTCGCAATTCGACGTCTCCTATAATGTACCGTATATTTGGAGTTTGGAATTCTTCGGTCCATCGAAAAGGACAGTGGTGAACGGTACGTTAGCCGTCGGGTTCGGTATCGCGGCCGTATTCTTGAGTTTGATCGCCTATTTTTTCCCCAATTGGAGACAATTCGGGTTGGCCACTTCGGTGCCGTTCGTTTTATGCTATTCGTACGCATTGCTCATCACCGAGTCACCGAGGTGGCTTTTGAGTCAAGGCAGAATAGAAGGTACGCATTTTGAATTCTCATCAGATGTTTGAAACAGGCCTATTCTCACGAATTCTTTTCGAGCCGTGAAAAACCTCGCATTTCCGAATCATTAAATCCTCGCATTGACGTCAAAAATGGGGGTGCATTCATGCTTGTAATAGCTTCCTGCTCCGGGGACTCGGCAGGTGGTCTGTAATGACGTCATTTCCGGCACCTGATTCAGCTGGAACCTGATGGTGGATATCCGGTGCTTTGACAACAGCGAAGCAGGTGCATGGGGAAAAAATTGCCCTATAATCATGAAATAGGCATACTGTAGATGCAACAAAATCCGATTCATAATCAATGCACAATTTTTTCTTCCAGAATCAGCATCAGTCATATGCCGTATGGCTAAATGGAACGGTAAAGGGAAGAAATTATCTCGAGACGATTTGATTCAAAGGCTTCGTTGTTTGTATCAAGAAGAAGAGATCGTGAAACCGAAACAAGTTGACGAGCCTAAATTCTGGCACCTTTTTCGGGGCCCGAATTTACGCAAGAAAACCATACTCATCACGCTCGTATGGATTTCGAACGCGGTGACATATTATTCCATCGCGTTCAATCTGGAGAATCTGGGCGGAAATCCGTTCGTCACGTTCGCAGTACAAGCCGTCATGGAAGCACCGGCCAATATCTTGAATATCTTACTCTTGAATCGGGTGGGACGAATTTTGCCATTAGCCACGTCCATGATCACGTGTTCCATATGTTGCTTCCTTTACGTACCGGCCCAATATTTCGGCGATTGGCAAGGCCTGGTTTTGGCGTCGTTAGCCAAATTCGCCATTTGCATATCCTACAATATCATGTACCAATTGAGCGGTGAATTATATCCGACTACATTGCGAGGTTTAGGAGTGGGATTGAGTTGTTTATTCGGGAATTTGGGTACGATCACCATGCCCTACATAATATATTCGGCCGAAACTCATTTGACATTACCCATGATCATATTGGGTATTATCACGTTCGGCGGTGCCATCTGTTCCGCTTTCTTACCAGAGACTATGGGACAGCATATGCCGCAAACGGTGGAAGAAGCCGAGAGGTTCGGCATCGTCGGTTGGAATACGGCCGTCGTTTCGCATTGGAAACGATTCTTGAAATTAATACGAGCCAGGGATGTACACGGTTCGCATCCGGTGATCGGTCAAAGTACGGAATGAAGGCTCGGGTTACGGTATGAGACGGATTTGGGGGGAGAATTTGAGAGGGCTGGTTCCTAAAATAATGGACGTTATATGGATGCAAATTGAGTGTGATTATTGCCCGTGGTTTATGTGCAAGTGAATATTGATCTTTTATCACGCGGTATGCAATGGTCGTGTTTATCTCGTCAAAATATGCATGCACTTTTGAATGCATGAATGCTGTATTGAGTGCAAATGCGCTCAATCTCAAGCCACGCCTCCTCCTTCAAGTATTGATTGCTTCTGTATCATGCATTCCAGCGTGAAAATTTTCAAGAAATTTTTGGTGCAAATATTCCGTACATACAAGCAAGCTCAATTTGTGTATAAGATTACTGGAAACTAACGTTGCTTTAGCTTTTCAAGCTTTTCGTCCCATGTCCACTCATGTACGCATTGGCCTCTCCTCTCTCCTTTCCTCGGCTCAGGTCCCAGCAAACATTTGCTTATGGAACGGTCGTCTCGTTTTATGTACGCAAAACCCATAGGCATACATCCAACGGGGACTGGAGCCGCGTAAAACTGCATTTTCCGGGCATTGGGTGGTTGGCTTTTAGCCCAAAACGCACCATGCTAAAAGGCCGGACACCGGCCAGTCCAAACGGTCAACAATGAGTGCACGAACGTAAAGCATTCGTTTGGCACGTTTTTCTCATCATTTTTCTCAAGACCACCCCCGCCAATTCCTTACATGCTCATTCGGACGTAGAATTTATGCCTGGCTGGACATTTTGGAACGTGGACATTTTTAAAAAGGATACCCCTATTGGAGATTACCAAAATTTTGCGTGTAAGTTTGATCAGGAGCTACTGTCATCATGTACGAATGATCAGAATCCATTTCTGAATATTTCTCATGGACCCTGCTCGCTCTGAAGTAGAATTCAAAAAATTGCGCAATAATCTTTTTCACAATCACTATGTTCTATATTTAATTAGGGGATTTTTGATCATGAGTAATCTGATCAGATGCACAGTCATCCATTGCATATGAAATTCCCATAAATCTCAGGGTATGCAGGCAAAAATCCCCAATGTAAACCTAAACTGCCATAACCTGATCCCCTGTGCCCTTCAATTTGGTGGGCACGGCTGAGAGAATAAAGCAGCTAACCTGAGAATCATCCATAGTTCTGCGTGTGATGGAGAATCAATTCTTTCGTTAGCCATGCAACAACAGGAAGGCAGAGGGGATCAGGTTATGGCGGTTTAGGTTTAGAAGTACTGGAAATTTCAACTTTCAAGCCCTCTCATTAGCATATATTGATCATGTAACTACGAAAATGACAAGTTTTCCCAATAAGAAGGATATGCTGCTTCTTTTGGCGTTGTCAGATTTCAAAAATCTCCCGTATTTCAAAAGATGATTCAAAATTATCAATTTCTGATACACCGCTGATTGATCAGTTTCGACTTCATCAATCGATAGAGCGTGTTCGATTATACAGGAAAAGATATCCACATGTCTAATCTTATTTATTTTTGATAAAATAATCGTCGATCAAAAATCGGATAGCCACCTTGAAATTTCGAAAATTTGCTTTTTGATATGATTCATGCTCCAAATTTACATTTTCTGAGATAACTAAGCATGTTGATTCCAAAAATCACGCTTATTTTGATATGTGATCGATATTGACAGAGTTGATCAGAAATATTGATTTTCGATAGATCGATTTCTGATCGATTTAAACAACACCAGCTGACAGAGCATGCTTGACTGTATAGGAAAACCCCCAACATAGCTCCCATACCTGCATTATGATAGAAATTTCTCGATCGAAATATGTACTGGTGGATGGGCAATTCAAAATTTGAAATTATTAAATACGTGTGATTAATGAATGATACGCACATTTTCTGAGACACATTGACATGCTGATTCTAAAAATCAAGTTTATTTCTTCATGTGATCGATATTCAGGGATTTGATCAGCATGATCAGTCTCCAATTGGGATGTGATAGCTCGATTCTGACTTCATCAATCGATTCTCTGCTGTCGATTGTCCAGGAAAATGTACCCTTTTTCCATACTTGGCTTCATTCTTTGTAAAAATATCATTGATCAAAGATTACATGCGGAGGCATAGCAATTTTCAAAATTTCAAAATCGATAACAATCGTGATCGGTGCACTCAAAGCATGTTTTCTATGATAGATTAACACGCTGATCATAGCTGTGTCATTATATTTGCACTAGGACGCATATTTCGAAAGTTGATCAGAAATATCGATTTCCGATACAAGCGTGATCGGTCGATTTCGACGACGCCAATCGATAGAGCATGATCGATTATACAGGAAAATATACCCATATGCCTGATCTTGCTCTATTTTCTGCATAATTATAACTATCAAAGATCATGTGCTAAAGGATAGCCTCATTGAAAATTTCAAAATCCTATTCTGATGGGACCGGCGCTCGAATCGCATATTTTCAGGGATAACAAGGCATGCTGATTCCAAAAATCGTATTTATTTTGAGATCCAACCAATATTCATGAAGTTGACATAATTATCGAATTTTTGAAATATCGATTTATGAGTGATTTGGACATCACTTTCGGATTCTCCAGAGTCGATTGTACCAGAAAATACATTAATATTAAGCACATTTCAGCATAATTAATGCAAAACTTAGCCGATGAAAACTTGAAGGTATACTGTAACCGCTGTGAGCACATGAAAAAGTGCCAGAATTAGCAGAAATCAATATTGATTGATGGACTATATGTTAATTAACCACGCTGATTCACGTGGTGCCCTTTATTTTGATCTTTTGCTGTATCTCTTCAAACTAAAAAATTGATCTGAAATTTACCGATCCATACATAAATTTTTTTCGCAAATTTTGCCTAGCAAAATGGCCAGCAACCGTCTTGGCAGTGCCATGCATTTTGCATTACACAATGCAGCCATTCTTGTATTCATAAAAGTTGTTCTCGAAAACCACAAAATTGTACTGGCCTAAATGCTGACACCTCTTCTAAAGTCATGTTTTTTACATTTTGGTACCAGGATGCAGGGAATTTTTTTACAAACTGATAAAATAACTAGTTCCCATACGAATGTACAAGTTTTGTTTACAAATCGATGCGAAGTACGTAGTACAGGTACTCGAGAATTCAACAACTTCCCCAATGGAGTAGTTATTCTTTTATGCCATTCACGCCTTTTACAGATTTCTCGATAGCCTAGAAGTGTGAAATCCGGATTGGGCATCCTTCGTACACGGCCCCTTGCTTTTCTACTGCAAAGCTTAGGCCTATGAAAAGCTAGTCGGTGCTTCGGAGCTGGCAAAAGGCTGGCAGCTTTTGGAGCCTAGGTTTTTAGAATATGTAATCAGGAATATTCTCCAGGTTGTAAACTCAGGTGTAGGAAGGCGTTTTTCCATGTTTGGGAAGCGGGTATAAATTACATTTCCCATTGGTGGCTAGATAAATACAGAACTATTTCTGCTAACCCCCCCCCGCCCGGAATTGGCGTGACAAAATTTCCCTCATTTGGAGTGTCTTGTAGTAAACTCGTCGAGTACAGTCTGAGAAATGAGTATATTTTGAGTATTTGTCAAACAAAGTTTATCCATATTATGCCCTCTTATTCATGCGTAAAATGTCCAGGGTCGAGAGATTTGGGGGGGCATAGTTGATTTCGTCTGAATGGACAGCCCACTCGAATTCACACCTTTCCATCCGAACTGTACAGTACGGTACACTGTAGTGGACAGTAGTGAAATGCTTTTCGGCTAGGCTCATCACGCTCGATTAGTTGTCACGTCTCCTCTCTCTCTCGCTTTCCTCGCCTCGGTTCTTGGTCCGTGCGTTTTTCAATACTCAACATGCAATGGCATGGTCCATCAGTCCGACGAACCTCGAAGGGTTGGACATTGCATTTTTGACGTATTCGGCCATATTTAGGCACGAATTTACCTGGGAAAGGCATGTTCATTTTTAAAATCATTCCTCGCCCCTCATCATCGTCGTATTGAGGAGATTCGTGATCATTTTGGGAGGGATTTTTGCATCAAATAGGATCCAGAATTGAATTTGGGCGATGTCAATATACAAGGTGTCTTTGGGTGGCCGTAGAGCTTATTGGAAACCGGAACAGAATTCCTCCGATACGCATCAGAATCAATTATCCTTGAAATTGGATTTACATGGCCATCCTGTAGCCGTATACGCGCGTCGGCCTCAGCATTTCGATCAATTGAGTAAGGTCATCCATTTTTTTGAATGATCGTACTCACTACACGGCGTACTGTAATCGCTTTTGCATCGATGGAAGCATTGCGAGTGCATCGATTTTGCGAGCTTTCATATTGAAATCGATTGATTGCATACTGAAACTGCTGCGAAGCAGTGTCTTCCGACCATATCGATTTTACACTCTGGCAATCGATCGATCGATTGCATTTTCTTTAGTTGCCATGTGTGATGAAAAGGTTCGATTATTCTGACCATAATCTGGCGATCGATTGATTACGCATCGAAAAAACTAGCCCACATTCCGATTTTTTGTACGCATTCCCTTTTCCATGGGGACAAAGTGAAAGTAGGCAATGCGATGATTCGTGCATTTATGGACAATAGAGACGGGCAGTCGTTCATTCGTCATCCAGACTGCGCCTCATTTTTTTCGCCCCCTGTCCATAGGGAATTCTCATAGAATCGATTTAGTACGCAATACGATATGTGCAGGTAGAGGTGGGCTCTTTTATTTGTCCAATAATGGATACAGTGTTATGTTTGTGCATGGACACAGCCAGAAGGAACCAGAGGCTCCTGTACATTTCCCTTCTGTCCATTCGCCTTGTATATGTTCAGGGCTGGCTAAGGTGCTTTTGGCACGGACAGGGATTTACCAGCTAACCATATGGTGGAGAAAAAGCGTGACTACCGGATACGCTTTTCCATTTCCACCCAAACCAGGTCCCTCGAATTCAATCGTGTTGCTCTTTGTTCGAGGCTTTCCTTCCACCGGACTGGTCTCTCTCGTCGGATGATCATGAAATGATTGGCTTTCTTCATTCGATAGGTCTAGACCCCCTTCATTTTTTCCACGAATTTACATGCTCGAATGAATTTTTTGAACCCGAGAGGGTTTCGTTATGATATTTTCTGTATATGGTCTTTTGTTAATTTGGAATGCGTGTGACTTGGGGGGAAGAAATTTATTCCTCGGATTTCTCGAGGCCACTTTGTCAGTCGAAGACCCGGAATATATAGGTGCTGGTCGAAATATATCTTTTGTCGTGTAAAAGTCAAGCGTTCCAACACCAACCCACCCAACGAGGCCAGTTGTTATTCAACTTTTCTCCCAAAATCTTCTTCCCAAAATTGTAGGCGAGGAGGAGACATAGATTTTGACACGAAACGGCATGGGGAAGGAAGTTGTAGTTTGATTTTTATGACGACATATTGGTTCCTGAATGATTCCTCAGGAAAACGTCGTATTTAGTTAGTAAATTTACCCTAAATTTTAGCTTTTTCTGAGGATAGTGTATATTGCGCAATGTTTCTCCCTCCAGTTTTGTGATAAGGTGCTCGTGATATAGGCTGCTCGAAGTGTGCGTGCTTCTGCTTGAACCCCCTCCTTTTTGGAAGAAATTCTTGAATTCCTTGATTTTCATCATTAAAACCCAGAAAAGTTCTCGGAATTGTCTAGCGATTACAATTATTCTATGATCACTGAGCAATGACTACAGCCGCGTTCATATTTCAGGAAAAATGATGCGAAGATTCAAGGCATTGAAACGGAGCCCCATCGCTAAATCTACGCAATCCTTGAATAATTTGGATTACGTGGAAAATCCCGGCGGTTCATCTCGTCAATTCGTACATTCACCCGTTTCATCTCGGTATACGTCGAATCAAGAAAGTAAGCGAGATTTTTTCATGCGTAAAATTTTATTACATGCTATTTTGTTTCAGATGATCAAAATTTGGACGACGATAGCAGCGTATTGGACGGAATGATCGATTTATCCGTTTTATTACCGGATGGAAGGCACGTACGGATGCCGATTGATGCCAGGTATGCTCTAGAAATTGCATGTGTTGGAGAATTTTTATGCGTGTGAAAGCAGTGGCGCGTTTAGATAGATAGCATCATTATTCTCGCTGGAAAATGCGTGCGTTCGTTCACGAATGTACGACCTTTTCCTTCGTCCATGCATCACTTTTCCTTTACTGTTTCCATTTGATGCACTGGCTGTAGGTCTGTAGTCTCGCTCGCCCATCAATTTACAGTTGTTTCGCTGTCATATTTTGACATGCGTTCGACAAGGACGTCTTGTATTCGTCCCTGGGGCGGTACTGGAAAAGAGATGAATTCCAGTCATTCATTGCGCATATATTCAAGCCAGAATCATCCAATTGAGGCGGTAGATATCAGGTTTTGCATTAGTAGCAGCTGTTTCTAATCTGCAAATATAATTCATTCTTCCTAATCTAATACGCGGTTTATTTACAGGACCCCAATGATGGACGTATTGGTGCACGTGACGACCGGAAACGGGATAAACGCCGGTGGGATGATGTTGAAAGTGCCTATCGATCGACCGCCCGGATATTTGCATTATAAACCGAATATGGCAATTGGTAAATTGGGGTGTACGACCGTGGAAGTTGTACCCAAGGCCGCCGTGTGTGAAAGACCGCGAAAACAAGTGCCTAAAGGGGCGAATTTACCATTCGAGGTACGTATGGAAAGTTCAATCTGGTCATTAATCTGCATGCCACGTTTAAGTGGTGTCATAATGGCACGGCATGATTTCATGCTGAGCAAATTGAAGCCGCAATTTTTCATGTAGTGGCGTAGCTTGGGGGGACCTAGCTAATAAGGAAAAACATTCCTGGTTCTTACAATGTTTGGTATGAACGAGTCCAAACATGAAGCGGGAACAATATAGAGAGCATTGCAAAAACTTGCGTATGAACTAGTATCAGCGTTTTTGATAGGGAAATATTAGACGCCTTCGCAGTCCCGTTCATTCACCCCTTATCAGCTTGGATTACCAAGTTTTTAGTTGCCTAGCTGGCGCATATTTATCGCTCTATTAGCTCGAGAAGCAGGGGCTAGAATGAGCGTAAGGCAATTGAGGCGAGCTAATCGCATTATTGCTGTACTGGCAAATATCAGTACAAAGGGGCGCTTTTCTAAAGTTTCTGCCTCCTTGTTGCTGTAATACGAGCCTGATCTAATTGAGTCTCCTTATTTTAGCCTACGATTCGTATCCAAGTGGATTTACCCAAGAATCAAAAGACAGTTCTACGCGTCAGTCCTCAGTTAACGTTGGGCGAGATATTGAATCGAATTTGCCACGAGACCAATTTGGAACCGTTGAGTGCATACGAGCTACGAGCCGCTAAATCGATTGCGTATCCATTGAATTTGGAACGTCGGCTAGGAGAAACTGGAATTGTTGATTTCGCTATCGTTCCGTTGAATAGTAAGTGGCATTTCAAATTGAAATGCGGTATTTACAAGAGCCTCTTATTTTAGGTGGTCTTTGCAAGTCGACCAGTGACCTATTGGGCACCATCAGCAAAATGTCGCAAGAAGAGAAGGAGAAGCGCAAAACGAGGCGATTCTTCGGCTTATTGAAGAGGAAGCCAAAGGCACCCCAGGTATATTGAAAAATATTTTCAAGAAGCACTCAAATGAGATAATCCTCTTTTTAGCCTGCCAAAATGGAAATACAGAAGACTACGCTGAATGGTCAAGCTGCTGTGGAAATGCGTACTCCAGAAAAACCCAAGAGAGCAACGCCTGGCAAAGAACGACCGATGTCCGTTCCGCCGAATTTCTTCGAATCATCCGACGGTGAAGCATCAACGGATCAAAGCCAGAACAAACGGGATGCGTCCGCGGTGAAACCAAAGAAACGTCAAGCACCTCCACCTCCACCACCACCGCCAGCGGATCAAACGCAGCCGAAGAAAGAAGACGAGTCGTGCTTGAAGAATGAACCAATGGATCCATCAACCAACGCGGTCAGATCTCAGCACGCTCGACGTGGTTCGGATTCGAGTAGCGGTTATCACGGTAGTTCCCAACCTTCACCGAACCCGCCAGCGATTGTGGATACAGTGCACGCTGCCGTCTCGTCTGTTCGAAACGTCAGTGGATCAGAGAAATCATCGTTCAGTTACAAATCGGAAACGTCCGGAGAAGGTGGTTCGACGCTTCAGAATCGCAATCAGTCGAAAGAAGACAGCCAGAAGAAGAAGCAAAAAGCTCCGATGCCACCACCTGCGGCAGATTCTGCTGGAACAGACCTAAACCTGGGTAAGCCTTTCTGAAACCAGTTTACTTCTTGCTTTATGATAAAATCTCTTCTTTCAGGTACCAAAAGAAGTCCGACGTCTTCTCCTGACGCAGAGCGTTCGTCCATAGCAAAAGAAGGTAAATTTCATTGCGAAATTTTTAATGTAGACATTTCTAATCAAGTCACTTTCTTTTTCAGACGGCCTTTTGTCAGACACTCGATGCAGTTCGCCAGCAACGGTGGAAGACGTTGATAAGAGCTTTCAAGAGGTCATTCAGCAAATTCAAAAGCAAATATCAGCCGAGGACGACGCCGCTGCTGCCGAAGCCGAAGCTGCACGCGAAGAATGCAAAGGTATGTAGAGATTGACATGTTGAAATAGTTTAACTAAAGCGGCCATCTTTTTTAGATGCGTTGGCTGCACCGATTGCGGATGATGTCACTCAATTCGCTGAATCGAACATGGGCGTGGATTCCACCAGGGTCAACGACGACGGGTCCAATCAGCGCGTATCCCCAGCTGCACTCGTAACTGAAACTTCCAAGCCGAAGTTGGACGACGGCGATACATCAACGCCGAAGTCAACTCGCAAACCAACGAATTTGGATGAACCCGTGGTCACTTCGTACGCTGAACTTCGACTTAGTTGGAGCAAGGACGACAAACCGAATACTCCAGAACCAACGCCAGTGCTGCCGCCGATGGAAGAGCAAATTCCCATTATATTGCCATTGCAATCGGACGGATTATTAATGATCAAACCAAGTCAAGACGAGAAGATCAACGATGCGGAGAAAATCGATCAGCATCCAGCCTCAAGAACAGATATTGAAGAAAACCGAAAAGAAACTTCGATCAGCAACCAATCCATCACCGTCGCAACTTCCGATTCGGATTCCGGTCATAGAGAAATGAAACCGATTCAAGTGGACGCTAATATTTCGTCGCCGAAAGCTGCAGCATCTCCGGTTCGCTTCCAGCAGCCGAATAATTCATGGACATCGCCAGTTGGAAAACCCATGTCGCCTTTATACGCCTCCATTTCGCCTCTACCAAGCGCCATGTCACCTCGGCCAACAGGAGTCAGCTCGCAGCATTCGTCAGCTTCATCTCCACGATCCACAATCGTCTACAACGATCCGAAGAAAGGACAGTATCCATCGATGCAAGTGAAAAGCTTCGAAGACGAATATTACACGAAAAGCCAATCTTCGGTGGCCAGTGATTACGTCAAAGCGGTGCGTTACGGGATGGTGGCCGAGTTTTCCAGCAGCAAAGAAGATCGAGAAAAGAACAAAGATAAACTGGAAGCAACCGTGGCCAAACGGGCCAACACTGTGGACGACCGTTGGCGAGTGAAACCGCACTATTCTCAACCGACCGGTATTCCTGCGAGACCTGTCGAGTCCAAACCAACTGCAAACCGTGCTGAAGGATATAAAAACGTTGATCAATCGATACAGGTGAGTCTTGCATTTGCATTTTTAATCCTCTGTGCTGAATCTCTCCTATTTCAGGGCTCTTCCAAGGCGGTTCCTCAATCACACGACGACATCAACATTCGGTTGCAAAGAGAATACGAGAAATTGCAAGCCATGTTCGCGGATTGGCAATTTCGACTGAAGCAAAACGAGTCCAACATTGAATCCGGCCGCAAATTGTCATTGGAACAATCGTTGGCGTTTCAACGACTCCAAGATGAAATGATGCAGCAGCATCGTTACGTTCAAGATTTATGCGCTCAAGTTCAACGAATGGAGAAAGAACCGGCCACTACGTCGACGGCTGCCCAGAATAAGGAACGTTCGGAGAATATTCGGACAGCAACGCGTTCAATGGCTATGATGAACAATGCCATCCACCAGCAGAAAGAACGTCGGTCGTCCGGTAGTATCGTGGCGGCCAAGAAAGTGTTCGTGGAGAATATGGACGTGCCGAGCAATGGTGCATTGAAGCGAAATATCATGGCTTCGCCTGAAAATACAGGTAAGAAATCTGGCTTGTAAGCGGGCTTTTTTAAGATACGCCTTAAATTTCAGGCAAGAAATTCGCCATGCATGATCAACCAAAAGTTGGCCGAGTATCAGTGGAACCGACCGCAGTGAAACCCAGCATGTTATGGTCAACCAAGAAAGCATTCCCGTCATCGAACATTACCGATCCAACAGCAACATTGAGCTCAGAGGCGGTTGGAATTTCAACTATGATCAAGAAACCCATGGAGAATATTGGTCAACCAAAACCGCCAACGAATGGCCATGCCCAAAGTGGATTATCGTCTTTCAAATTCAATGGAATTTCGCCTACCATGCAGCCGCCAATTGCTCAAGTTCAAAGTCAACCAACAGCCATTGAACCGATCGTGAAATATGCACCTGCTCATTCACCAACAGCACCGCCTGCACCACCACCGCCTCCGATTATGCCTCCTCCGCCTATTGAATCGAAACCACGGCCACCAAGTTCGTTGGGATTGAATACCGCCAAGCAACCGATCAAAGCTACCAACGTTAGCAATACGAGTTCAGATCCACGCAATGATCTTATGGCTTCAATTCGGAATTTTGGTGGAAGCGGTGGATTGAGGAAGGTAAGCTGTTTGGTGCATTTGAGCAAATGCATTTGCATTCCAAAAATCTTCCAGCGCCCATCACTAACAGGATCCTTCTTTTTCAGACTCCAGTCAACGATGACAGGCGGTAAAAGGCGATTATGGACGCATCACCGATCATTTATTTCGATATGGACTTACTCCATACTTATGTGCATTATTGAAAATGGGGCTAAATGTTGGTAACCGCATTGCAACGCTTTTCATTCTTATTCTTCTGTTATCAGCGTTAAATTTCCATGTGAATAATTATGTACTGACAAAGTGATTGGATTTATGTAATTTTTGATATCGCAATATCAGTGTAGCTGATTTTGATGATTCTCATCGGACATATTTTGATGGCATTAGTTCTGCTCATACTGATCATATTGATTTTGTTGGTCAAATAATGAATTTTGGTATATTTCTGGTTGAAGAAGTTGAAGAAATGGGAATTGCTTCTTGTTGAAGGCAGTTCATGAATTGCGCAATAATTCAAATTGGCGCTACGGCTGTGATAAACATTGCATTGGCTGCTAGAAGCGCGGCTTGTCTGCTCGTCTGCTAATCCTGGCATCCAGCCAAAAAATCTAGAAATTTCGGAAAAACAGTAAAAATCGGTGATTTGATGAAATTCTGATCCCTGATCGGCTTTATTTGAGGATATTATCGAGTGAAAAATTAACGTGGATAATTTGGAGAAGAAAATTTGCACTGATAACGGTAAGAATCTGGATTTTATATAAAAATTCAGAAATGCCAATAATTTATTCATTGGCAATTCATGGATTAGAAATATGATCCCACATCAAGACTGGTCTCTTTCTAAGGGCACCACCCGATTTGCTATGCAAAATCGCCCATGATTTCATAATAAATTATAAATATTTCTAAGAATGCATCTCTTTTCAGGAATTTAACCATGGATTTTTGGGAAATGTCAATCGACGACGCGTTATCGGGAACTCCTGTATCCACAGCATCAGCCGAAGCCACGCTCATGCGATACGCGTCATCCGAAATTATGGATTCATTATCATCGATGCCAATATCAGACGCAATTATCGAAAGATCGCCGGAAGAAATCGACGCTTCCAATGTGACTGCAATCGAGAAATCCACGCCTTCCAAATCGTCCAAACGAGAAAAACCCGACGCGTCCAAAGATCAGAACGCTGTTTCGTTGAAAAAGGCGTATTTCGAAGTCAAGAAATTGGCCATTTCCGGTATGCAAGGCGCGGAAAAGGAGGAAGCCAAAGTTCGAATGGCCGTCGGTCTGGGTGCCAAACCGAAGAAACGGAAATACACGAATTATAAAGATTTGAAAAACGAACGACGAGAAGCCAAGAAAGCCGCCAAGGACGATGCGTCGTTGAAATTGCGTACCGCCGGTATCAAGAAGAAGAAATCAAAAGATACAGGCAAGAAATCCAAGAAAATCAAGAAGAAAATGCGTAAGTGATCTCTAAT
>JAQIWJ010000607.1:0-18499 GCA_034695185.1 Discolaimus major
AAGTGTCACGTTGATATTTTCCTTGCCCTTCGAGACGAAAATTGTCCTTACGGATATCATTGTGGAAAATGCAATGATCACATGCGGGTATATATGTATTGGAAGAACTTCAATTTCTGGGCCGCTTCTTTCATTGTTGGCCATAGTCGTTCGTTTCATTGCGATACGTTCGATCTGTCGGACGGCCGATAATTGATTATCCGTAATGTGATCGTTGATTCGATAACTTGCGTGCATTCAATTTGAAGCTGAAATATGTGAATTTTCAGGTGTTGCCAAAATTGCGCAATTTGGGCATGCACGCAATAGGGTCAAGGTCCAAATGTTCATGAGAATTAATTGTATAGAGGAAATAGGATATTGATAATGTGCATCCTTTTGCCAGCTCAGTGTCAATAATCACAAGTGAATGAAAATGGCGAATTTCGTTCTTGGGATATGCACAGGAAATTCAGTCGTAGATAAAAGAGAGAATCCATATGGATGCATTTGAAAAACATAAAATATGCTGCTCAACAAGCAATGCTAACTGAAGCAAAACTCTATGTCATTCCATTGCAATAATCATTTGGATCAATTTCTCACGCAAGAACTTCAAGTACTCATTTTCGACGTTGCCCACCGCCGGCCAAGATCATGGCAATTCGAATGAAGATATTCAACGCATCCATGTAAATACCCATTTGCCTGAAATTTGGGAGGAATTAGCCAATGATAAATGCATTGGAAAAAGTTCACTTACGCGTTGATTGGATCATATGGCCTGGCCGCATACAACGGATGCATTTCAGCCGCTCGAATAACGCGTTGAGTGTCGAATAACAAGAAGCCACCGAAGACGACCAAACCGCCGTACAATGCCACTGAATATAATCCAGCTCCCAGCATGGTCGTTGGTGGCAAAAACCAAGTGCCTGAAAATAGCATAGGTTGCACTCGTGCCGATTTTTTAATGTGAACATAGCACTCACCAATCGAAGCCACCAACACCGCACCAAATCCCATGCCCAGTAATCCGCCCATATTCAAAAATCGGTCGCTCGGAGCGGTAACAGCCACCGTGGACAATCCTAAAAGAGGTGATACGTGAATCTCATTAATATAAATAGAAATATCTTACCTCCAACTAATCCGGCGGTGTACAATGCCGCTCGCATCATGATTGGACCACCCAATAATGTCAATGGAGCGATGATAGCGCCCATCACACCAGCGTGCACGATCCAAGCCAATTGTTTAGCGCCAATGCCGGGTGTGTATTCGATGCTGCGACAAAGCATACCGGTTCCGATCATTGCGGCGAATGTACCCAACAGAGCCTACAATGCAAACATCTTTTAGCCTTGCCCATAACACCAGCAATGCATGCTGCATGAAAATTACTGATGCAACTATCGCAGCACATGCCAACTTTCACGATCCGGAACCAATACCTCTGAGAAGAGGCAGATTCTGTGTGCACAATTTTAGCAACTTACCAGCCACGAATTACGCATCATTAAATCCATCATGCGTGGACTACGAGCCACCGCCACTGCCGATGCAGCCGTAATTCCCAAGCTTCCAGCCAAATAAGCGTAGGTTGAATGAATTCGATCTCGCACGTGTTGCGGCCATAACCTGAAATCGATTGATGATTACCCAAACCGTCTGTGAATTTTTAATAAAACTTACACGGATTGTTCCAAAGTGCCTGGTTTGTTGGACAAACCGAGACCATAGAAACACAAGGATCCAAGACCGACCACTCCGGCGCCCAATGCGATGGCACGACCCCAGATGAATGCTGAAAAGTAAAATTGCATTAAAAATCGAAGATAAAGAGAGCATGAACTTACGCGTATCACTAGCCGGCGCCCTGAGAGCTTCCATCAACGATCGACGTCGTACCACTTTCGGAGCAGCGGTTCGAAAACTGGTGCCAGGTCGAGTGGCGTAGAAAGCGCGTTGAACATGTTGCAACAATAATTTCGAACCCTTGTTGCTGACCGGGCTCGTAATAATCGACGAATGTATCATTCCATTTCGACCAACAGTAACCACAGCTGCGGCTAACATTTTTGGATGCTTCACGATTAATTCTGAAATGAGAATATCGATGTTATTTCTGAATTGTCAGAATTTTGAATTCCAATAAGATTTGACTCTCCTGCTCACCTTTATTTTAAAACAGGATTTCTCACGATGAATTGATAGTGATCACACAGAAACTGAATGTTTTATGGAAAATCAGCTGATGATGAAACCGCAAATATATATCGAAACGCGGACGAAATTTCCAGAAAATCGAGGAATTTCATCATAAACAACGCCTTTCCACAACGCACTTGGAAGGTACCTGGGTGCTCGTACCGCATTGCGCGGGAATTCAAAAAATCGGCCTTCTTCGGATGGAAGAATGGAGTTGAGCGGTTATTTACAGTATACCATGAACGTCGAGATCTGCTCTTTCTTGATCATACAGTAATGCAGACGCTGTAAAAAGCGTGTTTTCCTAAAATCGGTTACACTCTATGTCGTGATCACGACTAATTTGATCAAAAATCGATACTACAAAATTCGATATTTTATGTTCAAGTTCCTGATTTATCGATTATAAATGAAAATCATTGTGAACATTTGAATTCTCCCAGTTGGACCCCAGAAAATGCTTTCATCTTTTTGAATAAACGGAAAATTCGTGTGTACATTTTAATAATATGCAAAAATATTTGATCACTGATTTTTGTGGAATTTTTGTACATCATTGCCCTCTGATCAAAGTAAAATGATCGTAAAGCAGCCTCCTAGAACTCATATCCAATTTTGCGCATGATAATGTATAAAGCATGTATTTCAAATAGAACCGATGTTTTTGAAAAATATATGAACAGAATTCCATGGCAATAGCCAAATATCCCCGGAGTAATTTTCTGGCCTAAAGGGCATAGAAATAAATGATGGACCATTTACGAATAGGTATCCAAACATGGACGTCATCATGCTGCATAATGCATAGGGCGTATACGAGCATATCCGGTTGCCTTTTCCCAGCTAGTTTCGGTATGATTGGAAATTTATCTTCGACCACATAAAGGCCGAAGATCAGCATTTTTAGCCTCGCTTGCAAAGTGATAATAGGATCAATACACGTGTTCGAGATATGGCATCATAAAAGCCGTGTATATCCTAGCAGAAAGTAGTATTTTTGCATATCCCAAATGGGAAGATCAATGGCATTTATCAAGGTATAGGCGTCATGGTGTGGTATATGGTCGGATGAATTCATTCCATGCATAAATTAACACTCGACTCATTAGACGCTGGTCACACTGGGATCGAGGCTCGTAAATCATTCCTTGCTTCTCCAGCTGACGTTTTATTTCTTCTCTATACGTTACGTATGTATACTGCGTTCGTTTCTTAGCTGTGCTGAAGAAGAAGCCGGCTATTTTCAAGGTGAAGAAGAAAAATCGACCGGCATATACACTCGGAACACATCGGCTCACAATCTCCGTATTGACGTCATGACCAATAGAGGGATGATGGTAGCACGCTTCCTACTTCCCCCCCCCCCCAAACCAACCACCACGTTTCAACGACCCCAACACTGCTACTCATAAAAGAACAGCAGCTTCTCCAAATGCAGTTCTTCTTCTCCCCATCCTCATCTCCCGAAAGCCCTTTTTCCCCCACAAAATGCTCGGGCTTATTTTCTATGACCTCTCAAAGCTAAAATCCCGAGTATTATGTTCAATTGCTCGTTTCCGTGTTATGCTTTCGGCTTTCCCCCCTTTTAGTTGGCCAAATTTTTACCGCCTATGCATGATGTTGGCTCAATTTTTTATCGGGGAAATCAGGGGGAAAAGTAGAAGCATCCATAATAGCTGTATCTGGACGAAGAGGAAACTTGATTTCCTCCAGTGCTTACGTACTCGACGACGTGTACGTACTTTGCCGACTTCTTGCCATGTCTCATAATCGAATTTCTTCACCCAACCAAAAAGCTTCGGGATTATGTTAGCTACTAGCTTAGCGAAGCGAGGCGAGGTGAAAAGGGGGCTTCAGTGAAATGAAGTTTTTCCCAGAACGGAAAGATGGCTAGTTGCCTTCACACGCACATTTCTCTGTGTGTGTGTGTGTGTTAGCGTGTTGCGAAAATTTCTCACGACATTGAAAGCCTTTTGTTTTAGGCGTATGTTTTTCTTCCTGTAGCTTTCCATTTTTCCCCTCGCCTTTAACAGCTATAAGCTTGTTTCTTGCGTATTACTGAAGGGAGCGGTGGTTTTTTTGTTCTAATCGGTCCTTTTCTCTTGGCTATTGGCTCATTTCTAGGGGGGACTGTGCTGTGGTGTGTCGCATGTGTCGTGCGTGTCGTAACGATTTCCCCCAATCCGTCAACGAAATGGGGACTGGATCGGAAGCCGATGCTTGCTTTGCATTGAACCAAAAACACACATATAGTAGAAAGTAAAAACCGATCGAAGAACAAACGTATAGTATTCTTTTTCTCACTGAACCTTTCGCCAGGCAGTGCCTAGTTCTTTTCTCCCATGGAATGTATACCTATGCGTACAGATGAAACGAAATAGAATAGGACATAAGAAGCCAGAGAAGGGAATCGTGGCGGGTGGTCTCGTTTCAGTAGCTGTGTCCTCTCTTCTCAACAAATGAATACAATTGCACTGCGTGTCTGTGCATTGGATGGCCGTCAAACGCTTCTTTGGTCTACAAAGAAGTTAAGGTGCAAAAAATTCTTAGCTTTTCTCTTGTTTTGAGACCGGTCTCTCTCTCTCTCTCTTTTCCTTCTACCTATTGTCGAGAATTCTTCTTTTCCCCTCAGTGCAGTGCGTGCATGTGCAAACAAACGGTTACAATAAACTCTTCAAACCAGTGATTTCTGTGGAACTAGAAATTCGAATGCGGAAGGCCCAGTGCCTCGGATGAAGAGGTCAAAGGCCCATTTTTTGATATTCGAAATTATGCAAAAAAGGCCGCAATTTGGCTTCGGGTGCTGATCGATTGATTGACGAGCGGATGGCTGAGGTTTTTTACTCGCATTGCCCCCATGTATGCGTGTATTGGGCAATAGCGTTATGTAAGCATAAAAACGCTTTCTCAAACGCGTCGAGTGTCGAGCCCCGGGAGAGAGATGGGCCGAAAGCAAAGTGAGTGAAGTTTTCCTACCAGCACAGCCAAGTGCCGCAACCGGAAAGAAGCGTCAAAGTAAGCCTCGGCGAGCAAGGGAGCCGCTCTCTGTCGTCTTACAACGTGTCTCCTCTGCGGCAGGAGAGGGAAAAATGGCGGAAAAGCCCAGCTTTTTTGAGTCGTTGCTTTTGCTGTTACCGTGCTGGCAAAGGCACAGCACACGGCAGAACACCACCGGCCCTAGTTTCTGACAGCCGATACCACTGCACTGGCAGTGCTTCTGGCGGTTGTCAGTGCGAAGACAAGAAGAAGGTTCTTTTTGCTTCTGCTTTCCTACGGTGCGCTTCGCTTTGAATTGCATTCGGGGCGGGGCACGATGCCACTATGCCAACCTTTCGGGGGCGCACACAGTGAGAAAAGTTCGGGAAAGCTTGAAGGCTGCGAAGCTAATGCTAATGCTTTTGGGCTGAAGAGCCGACGAGATCCTGGACTAGGCCAGCAGAGACGGTCGCATTCTCGCTTTTCGATTGCGAGAAAGGTCTTGCTCCGGTATGCGCTGTCGTCTTTCGTTTTGGTTTAGCTTTTTCCTCCCTATTCAAAGACCGTTCCGCTCAATATTTGCATTTTCGAATTGCGGGGGACTCCCGGATGATATTTGCATAACGTCCAGCGGTTTTAGCTACAGAATACCGTCTCGCATGCATCGGGGGGGGGGGGCAAGGGAGCTTCTGTTTCAGACCCTCCATTATAGCTTTTACCTATTCGTATATGCTACCTGTCCCCCCCCCATACCGTTAGTTCGAGTGTGGCAGCTAGTTTGAACATAAGGCTTTTTGGACAAATCAAAACCCCTCCTCTCCTCTACATCTAGATACAGGCGGAAAAGAGGAGAGAAAAGAGAGAAATTCCATGGTCTACAGATTTCACGTTTAAAACTTCATTTCTCAACTCCTCTCAACGAAATCCGATGCAATGCGTGGCCATGGTGTTTGGCACGTTGGAATAGCCGAAACGTTGATGAAATAGGCATCGCAAATTTTCTATTCATTCTTCTCCTTTTTCGCCAAAAAAAATCCCCCAACGCCTGGACGCATTTGATGCGATTCACACCGAGTGAACAATTAGCATATCAGAAAAAAGGGAAACATTATTGATCATCCTAATCGATTGTGATCATTCATCGAATGAGATACAAGCTGGCTGAAATAAAGTATTAGCTGGTCAATCATGGCCTCAGTGGCGGCTTGGCTACCATTCGCCAGGTGAGTATTCTCTGGTTAAAATTGGACAAAATGACTATTCTTAATGAGAAGGTAACATAGGATTTCAAAAAAGGGCTGATCTTTAGAATTGCGGTAGAAGCATGCAATATCAGCAGAAATGAGCAGAATTAGAATTCTGTCGTTCATATTTGAATTTTGCAGGGCTGCTGCCATCGGATGGGTACCGATCAGTCGTCAACCGATGCCCAAAGCCCCGGTGGCCATCCAAGCCAAAGATTTAGCCGTCGATCACGTGTCGGACGAGAAATTGTCCATCAACGTGAGCGGGCGTCGATTCGAAACGTGGCGTAATACGTTGGAGAAATTCCCCGAGACCCTGTTGGGGAGTAATGAGAAAGAATTCTTCTACGACGACGATGCGAAAGAATATTTCTTCGATCGAGATCCGGATATATTTCGGCACATTTTAACTTTCTATCGAACGGGTAAATTGCATTTCCCCAAGCACGAATGTTTGGTGGCCTACGACGAGGAGTTATCCTTCTTCGGTATAATGCCCGATTTGATCAGCGATTGTTGTTACGAGGAATATAAAGATAAGAAACGAGAGAATCAAGAACGTCTCATGGAAGAACGCCTGGATACGAATACGGATAAAACGTCGGCGGCGAATGCGAAAACGATTCGTCAGAAAATGTGGCGGGCGTTCGAGAATCCGCACACGAGTACGCCGGCGTTAGTATTTTATTATGTGACTGGATTTTTCATCGCCGTCTCGGTACTGTTCAATATCGTGGAAACGGTACCGTGTCTCGAGGTGCCTCAGAGGAAATTGCCTAAAGGCGACGATGATTCGTTATCAAGCTTATCACGCGACGTGCCCAGAACGGCCACCATCGATCATCCCACTTATCTAACTTGCGGCGACGCGTACGAGAAACAATTCTTCGTCGTCGATACGGCCTGCGTGATAATATTCACCTTGGAATATTTCATGAGATTATACGCGTCGCCTGATCGATGTAAATTCGTACGCAGCGTCATGTCCGTCATCGACGTGGTGGCTATTTTACCGTATTATATCGGTTTATTCTTACATAATTCCGATTCAATCAGCGGCGCATTTACTACCCTTAGGTAAGGCATGAAGCGTAAGCATGGATTCATGCTGATTGCGCAATTGCATCGTCACATGCTGCGAGGGAACTTGCACCCCGTATTCTCAACTTGGAGATCAGGATTAGATCCGGATCCAGCAATGTTGTAGCATAGGACGGATCCGGTTTGGGTCCTGATCCATGAGATGAGAATACCGGCCCTGGGCATGGTTTAGAATGCCATTCTTGGCGGGTCATTGCGCAATTAGACCACTGCATTCTTTTCTGCTAAGAAAAGCCATAAAATGGCATAATTGCTGCAGTTGCATCTGGCAGGCCAATGATAATATGCATAGAATGGCAGAAAATATGCCCAACAGGAGACAAAGCCATTGCGTTTTGCCCATCTGTGCGTACATGCATATTGAACATAATCATGATCAGGGGGCCCGCAAGATCTATGACATCCTCCAAAATGACCAGTGGCCGTTTTTCTTGCAGGGTCTTTCGAGTGTTTCGAGTGTTCAAATTTAGTCGACATTCGCAGGGATTACGAATACTCGGTTACACGCTCAAGAGTTGCGCCAGCGAATTGGGTTTCCTCGTGTTCTCATTGGCAATGGCCATCGTTATATTCGCCACAATCATGTACTATTGCGAGAAGAAGGTGACGAATTCTAAATTCACAAGTATCCCAAACGCATTCTGGTACACCATCGTGACCATGACCAGTAAGCAAATTTCGCTTTCCTCATTACGCTAAATATTGATCATGCTTTCCTTCTCTTTCAGCACTCGGGTAAGTGATGTGGAAAAATTAGGCATTGGCCATGGAATTGCGGATAGCATAGGCTGTGTTCCATTCTCCTATTGGCTAATAATTAGCCTCGCCTTTTCTGCATTTGGATAGGCCTCGGGTTATGTGAGAATTCGCACCTGGCTCGCGTGTCGTGGACAAAACGAAGTCCGGAAATGGACGTGGGACGCGTGCAATGCTAAAATTGCGTCCAACCAAACCGAGATTCCGAAAACACCTTTCCTCCTATCTCGAAATGCTGTTAGCACCCCCCTCCCCCCGCCCAAGGGTGGGTGTATTGTCTAAAATAGGCGTATAGCAGGGTGTGCAATGGGTATTGAATTTTCTTTCACGCTTTCTTTACTAGTTTATCTTCTCCCCATTTGCACCGTATTTAGATTTTCCTGATTCGTCGATCAGGCGTTGAAAAACGTCGTTTTTCCACACACACACCCCCCAAATCTAGCACTGAGAATATAAGCGTAGGGAAAATCTACACGATCATGTCCTGTAGTTAGATGGACAGGAGAAGATATTTGAAATGAGAAAAAAAAACCGGGACGACTTGATGGTTTCTTCTCTAACGGGGAGAGAAGTCGATTTTTAACGTGTTTTTTCTGCGCGTACTCGAAAAAAAATCGAGCTCGTTTTCCTCGAGCTTAGCTATATCTAACCGAGGAATGAGGAGGATGGAGTTTTGAAAATAGCCTGTCCTCCCTGTATTAGGCGTTATTGATTTCAATTTGAGACGTCTCGTCCACTTTGCGTCTTCTTAGACGATGTTCTCAATTTTCCGACCCCCTTTTCTCTACAGCCGTAAAAGATGTTTGGCGTCAACGCGCATGCCCCCTTGTGAAAATGTGCTTAGCTAAGATGATACGAATCGTCGTTTACTAGCTTCGACTTCTTCACTCCGACTGGCATTTCTCGTGAGAATTGGCTAATGCTAGTCGAAAGCCAAAAGTTGCTTTGCACAGGGAATGTTGCTGAACGGAAGGGGAAAAACCAGAACCAGCTGAGTTTTGGTTCTATTCAAACTTCAGCGTTGAGGAGAAATTAGAGCATCGCATTTTGACAGCATAGGCTGGGAATGATGCGCAGGCTAATTAGGCATTATATTGGGTTCTTTATGAAAATCGGTGCATTCAAAATCTTAGAATGTCAAATGCATTTGCAAGTCCATGTTCTGCTTGAACTCATTTTTCTGCGCGAACTTTTCAAAATCTATCCTGGCTAAAAAGAAGCCTCAGCTGTTTTCTAATCCACCTGTACTTGGCAGTTTTTTACATGTCAGCTGCAATTTGAGATGAGGCGAAGCAAGTGTCTCTTGTTCACTTGTCAACGTTTGTCACGTTTTTTTCAGATACGGTGACATGGTGCCGGGTAAGTTCAGTTTTTTTACATTGCATCTGCAAGAAAATCATGCATTCAAATTATGATGATGCCATTTGGCATCCATGCCTGCCCATGAATTTCATAGAATTCAAAGTGGATTTGCATGTATAAATCCCTTTTATTTTTCAGAAACGATGATGGGTAAAATAGTTGGTGGCGTATGTTCGCTCAGCGGTGTGCTGGTCATTGCTCTTCCGGTGCCTGTGATCGTCTCGAATTTCAGTCGAATATATCATCAAAATCAACGAGCTGACAAACGACGTGCTCAAAAGGTGAGTGAAATGTCGCTCGCATTGGAAATCTGCATTGAATTTTCAAATTTCTTGCACAGTATGATGCATCAAAATTTGCATCGAAATCTCTTATTTTCTCGAAAGACATTCGAGAAGTGTCTTGAGGGCGAGGATTCTATAAAATGCCTGGCAGTATCGAATGGCAACCGGCTTCCGGTGCTTTTTCTTATGCTTAGCTTAAAATTTCTTCCTACTTTTCGCACCGCGGACTGAGCAACCATAAATCACTGGCAGGTGTACAGGAAGAGGGAGAGAAACTATTTTTTTAGACACGATTATCCATTAGTAGAATAGCAGCTGAATTTTGACTCTAGGTAATTACCCTGGGTCTTAGGAGTGATTTTTCCTGAGCTTAGCTGCTGTACATCGAGCTTCGTTCGAAATCTTGGCCATTTGAACAGGCATCCAATGCAGCAAATGCAGTTTTTTTCTGGTCAATATGAGATCAATTACGTGGCTAATTGGGGGCCCTCATTTCCATAATAGCATTAGTTTTTATATGCTAAAAATACGACCCTTTTCCTGAGGATCAGTTTCATTGATGATATTAGAGAAATGAGGCCATGCAAATTTGAACAAATCGCATGCAATTTTTTTGAATACAATTCACTCATGCATGAGCAATATTCACGAATGATCGTTATTTTTCAGAAAGCTCGATTAGCTCGAATAAGGATAGTCAAAAATGCGTCCGGCCAAGCGTTGTTTAGTAAGAAGAAAGCGCACGAAGCGCGCGTACAAGCATTCGAGCAAGGTTTATTACCTCTGGAAGCGTTACGAGACGAGGATATTTTCGAAATACAGCATCATCACTTATTACAGTGTCTGGAACGCGCTACAGTAAGCCAATTTTGCTAATCATTGAATTTCACGATGATGATCGAGGGGTTTTTTTTTCTCGTTTAGGAGCGCGAATTTGTGGAATTGGATCAAATCAGTCCATTCAACGGTGGTTCATCAATGATCCACAAGGCGCCGTTCGGTTTGGCCGGAACACCGCCGCCTGGCTCGCCGACTCATTCGCGTCACGAGGATTTCGACGGCGAGACGAATTCGCCTTTTCTCAATTGCTCACCTTGCCTGAGAGGCATTTTCCGTCGAAATAGATCCAGGGTAAATGATTATCACTTTAATTTGGATGCGTGCTAAAATTTCGCAATTCTCACTGATAGCGGATCATGTGAAAAAATTTCGCCATTTTGAATCGCTAATACACATTTCAGAAAGAAGACAAAGTGAAATTCCAAGATGAATTGAATGAAGTTCGTATTTACGGATCGCATGATCATCAAATGGAGGACCGTAGTGAATTGCCAAAACGATTGTCCAGCTATAGTGATTCGTTCGCTGAGAAGACGCCCAAACACAATTTAGTTTCCATGGAGAAAAGAGTGAAGGTAAGAATAGTTTAAAGGGTATCATAGATTGCGCAATAACCGTTTTTCTCTCTCTCTCTCTCTCGTTTCAGTCCAACGCCTCGTTCTCCGGCGGATTTCCCGAATTGGCATCTCCTGACACGGAAGTATCCAGCGTCTTGAGTGCTGGTCAAAATATGGATATTATGGAGGAGAATCGTAACAATGATCACGGCGCCGCTAGTTCCTCCAGTGGCGGTAGTGGTTCGCGTATTCGAAACGCACGAAACGATATGAAAATATCGAGCTTATAGCATTCGGGAAGAAGAAGAAAGGAAAAAACGCAACGAAATCGTGTCTCATCCCATTTTGGTTCGACATCGGATCGATTTTAAATGCTCAATTGTTTGAAAATATGCGAAATATTTATTCAAATTCATTACACGTGTACGACGACCGGCAACGAATTTGGGGGACGGATGGGATGGGACGCAAGAAAAACACTTTTCTTTCGGAATGGGTCAACAATGCGACCTATTCGACAAAAATCGTATGATCTCGAAATTTAGAATTCAGCCTTGGAAATTAGGCTTATCGAAAAAATGGGATGTGATAGGAATATATTGCATATAATGTACATTGAATCCTTGTTTTCCTCAACTGGGGGTCCATTTCGTATGGGTTTGATTGAACGATTTGAGTTCAGCGAGTATAATTGGGATCATTCAAATTTCCATGTAATAAGGCTAGTCTTTTTTTAAATCGTAGTCGAATTTTTTTTTTTGAGAACCTCATTTTTTGAGAAAGTATGATAAGGCGAATTTACGAGACAGTTGAGTGGTAAGGATTTTTCTTCCCGGTTTTCATTTCCTTTGATGTGGTTTGAGTATTTTTTGTACACAAGCTTCTTCGAATCATACGCGTTTTACGCGGATTTTGGTGTGAATTGAGTTTATCGGACCCAAGTGTTTTTATCTTGTTCCCCCTCATTTCCAATTAGGTTGTTTTTTTGTCCTATAGTTTGAATCATGGTATCCGGTGATCGTTTTCGGTGCTTTTTACATATTCATATTCACATTGTGTTATGCGAATAATAATAATGCGATATGAAAGCGATTGATTATTTCGCAATTATATACACAAACGCATACGTTCATAAAAGATGACACGATCCAACACTGGGTCACTACATATCCTCCATGATCACTGGGAAATCGTCATTCTGATCACGCTTCCGAAGGTTTCAGATCCAATAAGAACGTCAACGTTGTGGGCGTTGTTGGATCAGCCACGTACAGATGTTGACCATGATGCAATCCCAATTCTGAAACAATAAAGGCTGATTAGAGCAGCCTTCTGAATGATACCAGGATATCTTACCATTTAGAGTCTTCTTCAAATTGGCCTTCGTTTGCTTCTCCAAACTGGGAATATTCGGGATATACAACGTTTTCGCTGGTTGGCCAGCTGCTGTTATCGACGGGCTCTTCATCTGGCTGAAAACAGAAGTCTATCAGAATGCATCCCTACAGAAAAGGCTAGTCACTTACTATTTCGGATCATTGATCAAGAAATCCATCAATTCTTGCAATTTAGCGTTCTCCGAAAACGGCGGGAATTTGTGCTGACGTTGAGTGCATACAACGCAATCTTCCTAAAATAGGATGTTATGAATAAAAAGGCCAATAACAGAATTCAATGATGCTTACGCTTTTCTCCAATGCCACTACGCCTGTGTAAATTCCATCCGCGTCTTGGAAGTTCAGGTAATTGTTCAACGGAAATGCGCAGCTGAAAGGATATCATGGTTACTGTAAAATTGATGATATGAAAATTATGCTTACTTGGTTGCCATTTTGAATACCTCCAATGCGCAGATGGCTGAAAAGTGGAGACACTCATTAGTATGAAAAATTGATCAATGTCAATTCTGAATGACCGACGAAGCCAATTTGCCAACATTAGCACTCACCTGCAACAGCCGCGTTCGTCGAAGCAACGGCTGGGATAATATGCTTGACAACACCTTGCGTCAGCCGATAAGTAACGCCTCGTATCCCGAATTGATCCGCACGTTCCAACGCTTTCTCCATAACCCATTGCACGTGTTTGGGATCATCCCCGTCCAGTGTAACCTCTGAAACATCAAGGTCATTACCATGAGAAGCATACGCAAAACTATGAACATACCTCCAAATGGCTTCTCCTTTGGCCACAACAGAACCCTGGCGTATTCGATACAATGCTCCGGCAACCGCGGCGTATGAGCAATAGTGCAGAGTGGAAAATTCACCTGCAAAATGATCCATCCTTGACATATTGAAATCCATGCCAAAATTCAGCACTCACTTGAGGCGGGTATAAACTCAGGGTGCATTCGACGCATGGACTAAATCCGGGTAGAATCACTCTGGCACTGCCTTTAAAGCCTTCAGTGCCACCGTCGATAAATGGTATAATTGAACCGGGATCCAAATTGCCATCATCGTCGTAACGCAGCAAGCTCACCTGAAAGAATCTGGTTTCAGTTATCCGTATCAATAAACATCTATGCATGCATGCAATCATGCACTGCTTCTGTGGTGACTGCAAATAAATCCCACTCACCAGCATCGCATTAATCCAACGCCTTGCAACTATCGAATCCAATCCGGAGACGATTATATTGAACCCTAAAATAGCGATGCGTGGTCATTTTGTGATATAAAGCAAAACAAATGATTACCTTGATAAAAATCAGGCGATTTGTCCTGGATTGGACAATAATGCCTGAAACGAGTAGGCATTGATGCAGATAAATGCCAAATATTCTGGTATGAAATACTTACGGAACAACATGGCATCCTGGTACGCGTCGATTAATAAATTCGGCCGCAACTTCAGCCTTCGGACGACCGACGTCTTTGGTTCTAAAAATCATCAGATATTTATATATCAACCATTAGTAATTTATTGCTTACCTGAACAAGAATTGACGGTTTAAATTCGACGTATCGATCGTATCCATATCGATGACGTGTAAATCACGAAATCCCATCAAAGCCTGAAAGAATCAGCAGCAGTGTTGTTAGCAAATAAGAGCAGATAACAGCATACATACCAAATCTTTCAATAATTCGCATCCGAGTCCACCAGCGCCAACGATCAATACTTTGCATGATTGTACGCATTCCAGATTCTAGGATAAAATGAGACCATGTAAATTGGTTCTCCGTTATCATTTTTGCAGTGTAGGGTAAATGGGAATTTTGCAAAATAAAATGGAAAAATACTTGAGGTCCAGGAGTAAAATCCGGCCTGGCGAACGGTCCGGTACGTTCCAAAATCGGCTTCAAATGATCCCAACGACCTGGCCAATCCGGATTAGGAGCCGATGCTCGATCATTGGAACCATCAACTTCCATTTTTTTCAATTTCCTAAAATTTGAGCCCGCTTATTTTCTAACAGGAACTTGGAGGTGCATGCATGAAATGATGCATCTAAATAAAAACAACAGCTACGCCTACCTTATTTTTAATAAACCAAAGTTAAATATGAGTGATTTTAAGGAAATTTCACGAGATTTTCCGAAATTCTTTGGAAATCACGAAATTTTGCCGAAGCAAATTGTCTGCTAGTCCCGCCATATGCAACATCTGATTTCGACTGCTTATCACAAGTTTCGAAAATAAAAGCGGGAATCACATTATGTACAACGGCTACAGTACGACTGAGAAAGCCCAATGCAGTGGAAAATGTTTGAGCAATTTATCATGCAATGACAAATTTATAATGAACGCTAATCAATTATGTGACACGAATAAAAATTACACGCGAAATTATTATTCATGACCAAATTGATTGCATAAAAATAAAACTGAAACCTATCGTCCATGCCAAGAAAATAGGCTTCTCCGGATGAATCTTGAGACGTTTTTAATGAATCCCTTCTTGAATACGATGCTTTTCTATGCGGTTACCAGGACGACCTTGAAATTTCCATATTTTTATGAAATGGGTTCATTTTCTTGCGTCCGCCCCGCTCCGAATTTAGCAGAGTTGGAATTTTTGATTGAAAAGGATCAGCCTAATTCTAGGCTCAGATTTTTATGATAAAAGAGTTTGCAATCGAGTTGGTAGATTTTGCCGAGACTTAGCGAGAATTCCTTGGAAGAATGTTTTGACAGAAACCACCGAAAATGATGCTTCGATTACCTTCCATATCCGGTGGTAGGGATTCATCGCAATACGTAGTATCATCATCTAATCCGTTGAATCATCAAACGTCGACCGATTCGAATAAACTTACGGTAAGCATAAAAGAACAATTCCACGTTTTCTTGGGCTCGTTGAGTCCTCGTACGCCGGTCGTAAAAAATGACGGAGAATATTACGAATTCCCTATTACGGATCAACAAAAATCGCATACAACTATTCAAAGATCCCAATCGATATCGGCGTTTTACGCCAATTCCGTATCCAATACGAGGGAATTAGCGTTCGGCACGTCGGCCGATTCGAACGGCGGTTCAGTCATGCGTAAATATAAGAAAGATTACAGGAAGAAATGTATGGGAAGAATCGTATTTACGTTATTAGTATTCGCAGTGGCGGCGGCTGTGTTCGTGTTTCGATTAAAATTAACTCAACAAGATCAAAAATTACGCGAACATTGGAATCAATCCGGGGCTATGACGAGTCGTGGAAGTAAACTTGGGTTACTGTAACCGCTGTGGATAGTCTGATTTATGCTTCATTTGCATAATTTGATTGAATCTGATTTTATGCAAGATGAGATAAAATTCAAATACTACAGTATGCCATGCCTTTTCTCGGCCACGCCTCTGGCTACCCAGTGGAGCGGTTTTCAAGAATTTTCGCATGATTATAACTCATAAAATCCTCAGGGAATCCAAGTTTAGGCCATTCACGATTCCAAGGTCTCCTTGGTAGCAGCTTGTAATCGGATATCATCCAAAGCATTTTGCTAAGTCATCATTTTCATCACGAGCGCATGTTATTCTGTGCACGATGATACCGATATTCATCCTGATCATATCCTGCGCGTATTCCGTAGCCGAAAAAACTCAGCCGAAATGGGCTATGGAGAAATCAACGCAATCGGTTTCCAATAATAATAGCGTATCGATTTTCGATCGATTAGCCGCCGGTCACGTAGTATCGCCTCACGGTCCTCGACAATTTCGGCGATTCAAAGTTTGGCTACCTTGGTATCAAGCGTACGTGCGTTGGTGTTTCCAAACCCAAATCGGGAAGAAATGCCAAAACGGCGATTGCTGTTTATGGCATATGGAATGTTTGGTGGAAACCAGAGTGCATTTTTGGGCCGGTCACGAAGGCTTTAAAGTTCGAAGATCGGACGTTGATGATAATTGGCCCGAGGTAAATTTCACTTGGGCCACCCACTGAAAAATTTCAAAATTGAAACACCAAGTGAATATTGCGCAATTCGGATGAGTAACCATGAAAACTTCGATCTTGACCTAATAACTTTCAATACGAAGGCTTTGATGCACAAATTCGAGATTGAAAATGCATCGTAAATATTGCGCAATTTTAGGGCATCTTCGGCACAGGAAGATACCGGGAACGAGTGACGTATTCGGCCAATGATCGGAAATCATGGTATCATCATATGGAATATATCAGTACAAAATTAGCCAACGCTTTGGCCTCCATGCCCGATTGCCCGTGCGTTCAAGACACCACCTCGTTGGATCTGACGTTCGCGCTTTGTGCACAAAATATTCCCGGTTTGAAAGGCGTAACTCGGTTGCCGAAGAAACAATTCGAGAGAAGCGTTCAGAATATGGAACGTTCAGTGATTTTTGGGTGAGGAAAAAAGCATCATTTTCAGTATGCCTTCAGTGAAACAAGCATGATTTTCATGGAATGGTAACCGCCAGTAGCGGTTACAGTATGCCTCCTGCTCGGCCAGAAACCAGCCGGCTATGAGCGGTTACAGTACCCCTGTTTTATCACAGGTTCACAAAATCAATGATGGCAAAACTGACCGATACCCTGGCGGCCATCGGATCCTTAGCAGTGGTCACGTCAAGTTTCGTGGCTTGTCGTTGTTATTATAAAAAACCGACTTCGACCAGTCCCTATTCCAACCGCATAAGGAATATTTTGCGTTGGAGAAACAGGCGTCCGCACGTGGACACCATTTGCATCGTTCCGATACAACCGCAAATTCAACCACCACCCAAACCACGCACGAAAAAGAAGATAAAAGCTAAATCTCAAACAACGAAATCGAAGAAAGAAGAGATAAAAATCGATGATCCATGCGTGGCCGAAGAAGATTGGCTAAAAACGGGATATATTATTCAACGAAAATCTCGCATCGAATACGCCACGTGTCCAACGTGCGATTGCGATTTCGAAACGCGTACAGGCGTCGCGTTGAAATTATTAAAGAAATCTCCCGGCTTAGACGCAATCGAGGCGCCATTGATTAGATATTTCTGTTCAGAAAAATGCATCAGGCAACGAGCTTATGATTTATGATTAAGGGATATACGATTGTGATAAGATCGATCGTAACAGCTGATCGCATTTTTTATCATGATCAGGAACGACATGCTTCAGAAAATCATGCATAGATATACTTTTTTATAATCTCGTCGGATTTAGCAGTTATGCACTCACATTTTCAGTGCATCAATCTCGATTGTGCTGATCACGACCAAAATACGAATCCTAAAATTCGCGCCTACAGTACGCGACCTACAGTATGTCATGAGAGGAACATTTCCTCAGATGTGCTTTGAATGAGTCATCAACGAAAAGTTGGCATCCTGCCAATGTTATTTGCATTATTTCCTATTAATCAATATTGATTCGTACAAATCTAATGCCATAAATGTTGAACTGTTGAATCATTTCTACATCTTATCCATTCAAATTTGATCAATCGGTTGGTATTATCTGATTGCATAGCTGGAAGCTCTGTTTGGGTGAGTGCCAAGCCTATTGTTGACGTGTTTACTTGGGAAAAGCAAACTTATGCATTCATAAAGTGGATGAATTTTTCATCATATCCACTCATGGTGGCCATTCCTGAAATAGGTGACCATCGGTCACCTATTAGAAAAACTTTGGGGGAAGAAAGCATGAAGAAATGCAAACTTATACACACCTCCGCACCTGGGAAATTTTTGAATTGGCGCTCAACCGCCTATTGCAAATCGTCATGCTAGAGGATTT
>JAQIWJ010000608.1:0-18494 GCA_034695185.1 Discolaimus major
AATAAATCGAAACAGAATTTTCGTAAAAAGTTATTCCAGAATTGGATCGATTTTAATCCAATTATGTGCGGTATTTTCGGCTGTATTCAAGCCGAAGGATGTGAAATTGACGTTGCACATACGATTTTTACTGGATTAATCGGATTACAGCACAGGTATAATTGCAAATTTTTTTCGAAATTCTCTAAATTCATAATATCCGATTTTTAGGGGTCAAGAAGGAGCCGGCATCGTAATTTCCGACGGCCATAGTGAACCGTTTAAATTTCACAAAGGCAACGGATTAGTTAGTCAAGTGTTTACCGAAGCTAATTTGACTGCTTTGAAAGGTGAGTGAAATTTCAGTATTGACAGCTTTCATTTTCTGAAGCCTGAAATTTACGAATATTTTATTTCAGACGCGCGCCTCGGTCTGGGACACACGCGTTATTCCACAGCCGGCGTGAAAGGTTCGATAAATTGTATTCAACCATTCGTGGTTTATACGAGCGATGGATTAGTGGCCGTTGCGCATAATGGAGAATTAGTCAATGCGAAAAAACTCAGGGAACAGGTAATCGGCCATTTTTTTGAATTTGCATCGTCCGATGCCGTCTTCCGCATTACCGATGCCATTTTTTCAGTTACTCCGGAAAGGAACTGGATTATCGACCAACGTGGACAGCGAAGTGATCGCTCAATATTTGGCCAGACCATCCATCGATCAATTGACGAACGGTTTCGGCGATTCCGCTCACACGAATGGCGTTGATTGGATGGAGAAGATCAAGCAGACCATGAATTCATTAACCACCTCTTATTCGTTAGTCATAATGGAAAGTTGGAATTATCATTTTCCTTATTCCGAACTTGAAATTTGCTTTTTTCAGACTCAAAACGGCCTATTCGCAGTCCGAGATCCGTACGGAAATCGTCCGCTTTGCATTGGGAAAGTAGGTAAGCGGATTTACGCGGTGATTATCCATGGAAATAACACATTTTCTACGTTTTAGTCCAAACCAACGGCACGGTATGCGGTTACGTGATTTCATCCGAAACCTGCGCGTTCAGTTCGGTCGGCGCTCAATTGGTACGCGAAGTAGAGACGGGCGAAATCGTGGAAGTCACGTCCAATGGAATCGCACGGACGGCAATGATCAATCGGCCGTCGGAGAAAGCGCCTGCATTTTGCATTTTCGAATACGTTTATTTCGCGAAATCGGACAGCCTCCTAGAAGGTAAGATATACGAATGCTGACATTGATATGGACTTCAGTGATTCCTGTTTCAGGCCAACAAGTTTACACGGTCCGTTACGAATGCGGCGTTCAATTGGGCGTCGAAGCAAGCGTGAACGCGGACGTGGTCAGTACCGTTCCGGATAGTGCAACACCGGCTGCATTGGGATACGCATTCCAAGTGAGTGAGTACAAGTGATCTTTAGCAGGTCCATATTTGTACACTTGATCCAAAAAAGCTTCCCGCCCTAATCGCAGCCGTATTTTTCAGACTGGCATTCCGTACATGGAAGTATTGAGCAAGAATACGTACATCGGCCGTTCGTTCATTCAACCCAGCGTTCAACTTCGAAGCGCAAGCGTGACCAAGAAATTTGGACCGTTGACCGAGAATTTCCGGAATAAGAAAGTGGTCTTAATCGACGATTCAATCGTCCGCGGTACGACGATGCAGCAAATTGTGAAACTGCTCAAGATGGCTGGTGCGTCGGAGGTGAGCGTTTTTTGTATTTTTGCTTCCGATGCATTGATGGCGCAATCTCCCAAAAGCGTATTCTAAAAATGCCCTCTTTTCAGGTGCATATCAGAGTGGCGTCGCC
Source organism: Discolaimus major (assembly GCA_034695185.1). NCBI lineage: Eukaryota > Metazoa > Nematoda > Enoplea > Dorylaimida > Qudsianematidae > Discolaimus > Discolaimus major. The sequence continues at coordinate 1,817 of JAQIWJ010000608.1, forward strand.
TCCGATTCGATTTCCGTGCTACATGGGTATCAATATACCGACGACGGAAGAATTAATCGCCAATAAATACTCGCCGGAAGAATTGACGACGTATTTCGGTGCGGATTCGGTCAAATATTTATCCGTGGACGGTTTGGTATCGGTCGTTGAACGCGGATCGAAAGTGAAGGGACATTGCGTCGCCTGTTTAACAGGCAAATATCCAGTTGATCTGAATTGGTGATTTTTCAGTGATCTGATGATCAAATCTATGCTCATTTTTTCAATGTGCCTGGCATGACCATTGGTCGTGTATTTTCACTTCCGCAATGTTTGAGCAGGGATATTCATATTTACACGCTTATCGATTGATTATTGAAATATACATGATACAATATCCGATATACAAAGGATATCTAATTCTATGAAAAAAAGCTCTACCTATCATTTCGTGAACAGAGGAGAAAAAAACGCCGCAGAAATCCTCAAATGAGCACCACATAAGAACAGAAAATACGCCACCGTTTGTGGCCGGTTTTTGAAGGGTCACAAAAAAAAATCATGTCATAAAATTTTGAATATCAAAATATGCGAAGGGCTAAGCATCATCAAAAAATCACTAATGATACACCCGTCGAGATAGAAAACTAGTACACGGGAACAGAAATGTATGAACTATAGGAAGAAGAAAGAGTCTCCCTTCCGCACCATGTTCGAAAAAATCAACGCGAAACTTACTGAACTTTACAAATGTTGATTCGATGCTTCAATTTGGTATTCAATCGATTCGTATGCGGTTCGCTCGACGATTTGCGCACAACTTTATTGCCGGGCGCTTGTTGTTGCGGCTGTTGAATATGATTCGATCGTCGAATTGACGAAAACCATGGCCGACCCCTGGACGATCCGGCAGCCGTTGCAGACGCTCTGGCCACCGCCGTCGAACAATCCGGTTCACTGGCGTGAATAATTTGAGCATTCTCCGATTGTTGCTGTTGTAAGAATTCTCTCCGTTTCCTCAATTCCCGTTCGCTCATGACCACCGCTTCGGACGAATGATTCAGGCTACTGTTCTGCGATTGAAGACCACCGTATACGGCCTCCAAATGCGAATATATGGTCATGTGACGTAATGGATCTCCTTTGTAGGCCGGTATCGGTACTCGATCCAATGTCAACGGATGTTTCCGCGTGAACCATGAATGCGATCGAACGGCGAACACGGTCATTCGTTCCGACGGCGTTTTCCTCAACATCCCGTGTAGTAAATCGTCCAAACACGAATCAATATCCGGCGGCATGTTGACGTCGTTCTTGCTAATATTGTCGTACAGTTTGTAAATATTCTCGCCTTCGAACGGATACTGGCCGCTGACGAAATTGTACAATGTCACTCCTGACGACCACACGTCCACGGCGGATCCGGAGAATTGAGACTGGCCGATGGCGATTTCCGGCGGTTGAAATTTAGGCGTACCACGTCCAACGTACGAAGTGTCCTCCGATCGGTATCGTTCCAATTCTTCGGCAACGCCCAGATCGCAGATTTTCAACGTTTCATCCATGATGAGCAATAAATTACCCGGTTTAATGTCTTTGTGGACGATACTTTGACTGTGTAAGTATTCCAGACCGTCGATCAATTGCACGAAATATCGATGCGATTGCCAAATCGGGAACCGTTTCCCGGGCGCCGAATCGAGCATTTCTTGTAAACTACCCACGCAATATTCCATGAATAAATACATTTTCTGCTTCTCGGCGTTGTGGACGACTTCGAATAATTGAATAACGTTCTTATGGCGCAATCGATGCAATAATCGAATTTCGCGTTGAACGTCCTGTTCGCCGTTGGGTATTTTCCTCAATCGTCGCTGTTTCAATATTTTGACGGCTCGTCGACAAAGCGTCTCACAGTCGATGGCTTCTTTCACTTTTCCATACGATCCTTCGCCCAGCACTTCTCCTAGTAAATACTTCCCGCCGATCACTTTCGGTTGTTTCCGCGCGACTTGGTACAGTATCTGATCCGAATCGACGCGAGGAAATTGCAATTGTCCGGCCAAATAATTCACGTCGTCGTGCATGAAATCCGGCGTTTGTTGGAGAAGCGGTTGGGGACGCATTTTCATAAGTAATCCCATACCGCCACCCACGTCGCTTCCGTTTCGCGGATGATCGTCGTCCAATGATTTATGAGCCGCAATGATCGGTTCTTCACCGAAACTAGGATCGGCGAAATAGGATAATTCCCACGGGCGTAACATTCTCCAATGATCGGCGTCAGAGTCATCCGATAAGAATCGTCGAGTGTTCGTCAATGATTCGGCTTCACGCATGATTGAATTCGTGGTCGGATGATCTAAATTCGACGTCGATGAACAGGCAATATCGCCTTGTAAATCCTCCTCGTTGAACGACGAACCGCCGACGATTTGCATGGCGGTAATCGACGAACCACGACTATCGGCCGTACTTCGACGAACGAATTTAATACCGCCCGGTTGCGAGGTCGAACCGCCGCCACTGGCTAAATTCAATTCATTCTCAATATCGCCTTCGTCCAACCATCCGACATTTCGATCAATAGACATTCTAATACGAACGTTCGAAGAATAATCAATAAATGACGAATATAATAAATATACGTCGTTTATACTGGGAAACCCCGACGTCGCAATTTGATATATTATCTTTCTATCATTAGTAATAATTTCACTATCTCACGTGGGACAGGAGAATACAAGCACGCGTAGGGGGGGGGGGGGAAGTCAATGTTTTTCAATAAAACTCGATTAGGAAGGAACTGCCACCCGGCTGGCTGCAACATTTCTTCTAGCCCGGCTGCTTGTGCCGCGAGCAACTTGGCCCAGTTCCAACCCACGTTGTTTTGTCATAAGCGGTCTCGTTGTCTGCCGGTGCGCGGAAACCTGTTTTCTACTTCCTATTGGAAAAAAGGGTGCAGTCGAAGAAGGAAGAATTTTCTCTCTGGAAAAGGAAGACGACCTTAAAGAACGTGTTCCAATTCTTCACTTCGACCTTTCGTGGATATCATCGTAGTTGCATAGAACGCAAACGAGCGTACCTATTCGCCTATTATCAATCTACAACATCGTTTATCAAAAGATTCTGAACGAAAAGGTGAGTGTTGACCAGTTTTTCTGCATTTGTTGTGTCTACTCAGCGGCTGAGTAAGCAAAAGTGGAAAGCTGTTTTCCAGCTAAAATCCCTTTGCTTGTTTTCCAATGAGAGTCATGTTTCATGCTAGGTTTTTATTTACGCGTGAATACATCATGCGAGTTTGCCCTGTTTACATATTCGCAGCATCATTTTCCGCATATCAAGTTGCATTTAGCATTTGCTGAAATCTCAAAGTTCACTGGGGCATTTGCCAGCAAAATTCTTATGCATTTCTGAAATTTTCTTAATTGCAATCTTACATTCTGAATTCTTATCTTTCCCTCCCTCTGGACCCTATTTTTAGCATCAATCAATGCCTAAAGATAGTAAACATGTTTTTCTTTGCAGAAATGCAATCTCCAACAATGTGGCCGAATCCCGATTTGATCGATTCCAAGAACACCGGTTTCGGGACCGAGAACATCGCGCCAGCCGTGGATCATCCGGATAAAGGATTCGATCAATGCATTTGCGCCAGACCGAAAGCCAAAGTGGTGTGTCAGAACTGCGGATATTCGGTCAAAGGTAAGCGTTAGAATAGTTTTCAAGAAAACTTGGCCTTGACCAAAGTCAAGGGCTGTACAATACAAGTTTATGTACAGCTGATATACATACAGCTTTTCTTGCAGGATGCCGTGCTCGGAGGCCATGCCAAACTCATCCGAAGGTGATCAATTTGATGGATTTGGACCAGTGCCCGAAGTGTCGCGCCAAATGGTCAGAATTGCACGAGACCACCGATCCCTAAAGGAACGCCTTCTCGGAGAAGTACGAATACGCGGATAGACGTAGGTAAAACTTTCACTGTTGAACAAATTTTTCTCTCCTGTAATCTCTTTTCTGAAGCATTTAAATTCGTTTTTTGTGGTCACGTTAAACGTGACATGCCTATGCAGCCTTGTCATGAATCATTCGGAGTCATGTACAATATCATTTAATTCTGATCAAACCAAATTCGCGTGCCTGATTTGCTGTAATTTCATGCATATTTCATGAAGTTTTTATCTTCATGAAGGGTTTTTTTTTGGCGGTGTTCATATTATGCAGATATTATGGGCCTTAAACTTTTTTGTGACCACATTTTTTTCTTCCATAATTTCATTGACATGAGAATAAAAGCATCGTTATATTAGCATCGACTGACTCTGATGACTGATTTGTGATGATCATTGATATCTTTATGATCATTCATATCTTGCACTATATGCTATGCTTCGATTTCTCCATGGGCCGACGTATCGGTTCGGAATATCTTCACGCTATTATCGACGCCGCCGCTGAACAGGAATCGCGGTATCGACCAATCGCAGCATAATAATCGATCTTCATGCCCGGTCAGATCGAACAGCGGCGCCTTTGGGCTGAAATTGGAGATTTTAGCCTAATGCTTCGACATGAGAAGCCTTCTTACCTTCTGGTATCCCACATTTTCATCAGCGTATCGTAGGAGGCGGAAATGAAATTGTACTCGTTCGTTTTGCTCCAATCGACGTCCGTCACCCACCCGGTATGCGATGAGAACGTCGATTTGACCATTGAGCCTTCTGAAATGGAATTACTCGCTCATGCCAGCACGAGCAATCCAAATAGACACGCTTACCTTGACTCCTTGGATCCCATAATCGAATATGTCGATCACTATGGCCACTGATCAACGTTCGATTTAACGGCGAATAAGCCAAGGCCATGAATGATTTCTGACTGGTCAACGCGTTCTTTTGACCGGCTAATTCCAAATCCCAGACGACAAGCGAACGATCCATACTGGCCGTAGTCACTTCGGCTTCGTCCGTCCAACATGATCCCATTACGGCTTCTCTGTGACCGGATAAAGTCACCATCGGTACCTGAAATACGTGTGTTGTGAGGGCAGGCTCAAAAAATGAGCTGCTATTCCATACCTTGGTCACAAGCCGACTGTTCTCGGTCTTCATCTTTTTCTGTTCCCTGGCCGATGTGGATGCTGAACCGTCGTCGTCGTCAGCTAAAATGAAAGAGCTCGTTGAGAACAGCTTATTTAGCAGCACGCACGCACTGCGCATGTATGCACAAAAAGAACCTCACCGATATTCCAAATCTTCAAATACCCGTCGAATCCACCGCTGGCCAATCGAGTACCGTCCGAATTACTGCACACGCATTCGACGCTACGTTCATGACCTTTGCCGATTTGAACGCAACTGGCCGTATTCGTACTAGTATCGAATTCCCAAACGGATATGGTCTGATCTTGAGATCCACTCGCGAATCGTCGAATTCGTGGTGAACCTGCAAATGTGATTATTCATGACGATTGCGAAGACATCTCACTCTGGCGAGCAATTGCAATTGCGCAATCGAGATCTGGACACTCACCTTGATATGGAATCATGGTCAAACACTTGACCGGTCCGGTGTGAGCTTGTATTTTCGACACCCGTTCGCCGTCCAACGTCCAAACGTGAACGGTATTATCGTAGCAACCGACGAAAAACCTGAAACATGTATTATTAGTAAAAAATTCACTAAGAATTCTGGATTTACTCACCAATCTCCAGCGGCTCGAATTGAACTGACCCAATCGTCGTGCGGTAAATCCGAATGCGGTTGAGGCACATTGCGCAATATGCATTCGATTTCCAAAACGGTTTCCTGAAAATCGTCTCGCTGATAAGGCTCATTACGAGCCACTAGACTTTTTCCAGATAAAAAAACACTGCTTACCGTGGATATTCCATTTTCGATCACGAATTCTTTCAACGTCCCACGAAGCAATGTGTGTTGAATCAGAAAATCGAACGATTTCTCCGTCCACGCGTCATCGCTTTCTAAAATCATCAGGCATCCATTCGAATCATTGCCTGATCAAAAATCAAGCACGGCTTACCAGAGATCAGCTTATTGACCAATTCGTTCAAATCTTCTCTGATCGACGCGTCCGATATTGTGAACGGTACATCGGTCAAATCCAATCTGAAATCAGGCACTGATCAGACTCAATATTCAAATAAATCCAGATCATCTTACCCATCAATATTTCCGATCAATTTCACTTGCAAATAACTGGTCATCCTGAAATTGAGCCCAGATCAATATTGCGCAATATCACAATTTATCAAGATATTTGGATAAAACCAACCTTTCCATCAATACAGAATAAATTTTGTCAACGAAATTTATTCCCCCAACAGCATACAAATACTTTCTCAATTCGCAAGAAAAAAGGGCAGTTTAACAAAAAAATACATCTGTTACGAATATAATGAAATGCGAATATTATCATTGATTGTACATCAGTATCAGTATATACTGAAAAAAGGATTATTTACATGAAAAATAGGGGGACTTCACAATACTACCACGAACCTACCGTGGAAGAGCGTCGAAAAATAACACAATTATCTTCACCCGCCTAATGAGTATCCAACATGGCCCTCGTCAACGTTGTACCAATCTGGCCAATTTGACGAATCTCTCGATCTCCATAACCGGTACGTCTTCTCCGCGCGCTTTCAAGGCCAAATTCTTGTCTCCCGTCAATAATACCACTTTTCGATATATCGATATCGGTTCATCTGAAATAATCCCGATATTTAATCTCAGCTGTATATGGAATTACTGTACTTACATTTTAGATCTCTGATCTCTCGCTTGGCGCCGAAACCATCGTGATAGGCGGCGGTCAAATTGCGACAGCATTCCAGAATTTTGTCGTCGTTCTTCTTCTGCAAGAAAAAACACCCGTTAATGGACATTCTACGTATTCAAAAAGAACAGCTGTTCTTACCGTGGAATCATCCGCTTCATTGTTGTGATAATCGAAATCCAAAATCTGTCCCGAAGTCGTAACGCCTTGAACGAACGGCGCGTACGGTGACGACGTTCCTTTCGTCCAATCGCGTATCATCTTGAGCGATAACGTTGCTTGCTCCCGAGTCCATTTCTCCGGATTCCGAACCAAACCCAGCAATTCGTTGAACACTGAAATAAGGCCGTAGTCAATATCTGACCATTCTGTCGCACGAACTGCGCTTACCAACGAACGGTACGAAGATTTTGTAATACTTCTCTTCGACGATACGGTTGACTAAACGGCGATGGTCGACGAACGTATTCGTATCGATGACCAAATGGTGCGGTTCGACGATGATCTCCGCCATACGTTGACTCTCTTGTTCCACGAAAGCCTGAAATCGAATATCGATATTAGCAGACGCAAAATAAAGAGTCTCTAGCAATATTTACCTGCTTCGCTTCCGAGGCCTTTTGCAATAAACGCAATTGACTCATGTCGCCGACGTATGCGGATTCTTTTGAGCTATCGAGAGACGTTCGAGTTTCGGAAGATTCATTTTCCTGGAACAAGAAACCCCTGTGAATTTTATGGCCAGCCAGAATGGTCATTAGCATACGTACCTCGTCCGAAGCGTTAGTGCGTATTCTACCAGCACCCGGACTCGTCGATCTGCTCGAAGCAACGTATTCTCCGTTGCCCCGCAAGGTCAACATCGGGCAATTCATTCCGTCCAAGAACGCCGCCAATTGACTCAGCCAATTCAATCGAAAATGCTCTGCCGCCAATTCCTGAAAAAGCGTGACCTTAGTATCAGCATTTTGCTATATCAAAACCCGTTCTCACCTGTGGGATTTCTTTGGATAAATGGCAAGTAGCTGGTTTCGAATGAAATACATCGAAGAACGACGTGATCAGTAAATCCTCCGGCATGATGACGCCGCCCGGAGCATCTAAAACCAATGCTATAAGCTATGCAAGCTCGATAAAAACAAGGAAAATAACTTACGTCCATCATCCTTCGAGCGATCGATGACTTTCAACTTCCCATCTTCACTGTACGAATTGATAAGATTGACCACTTTCGCAAAATTATCCCACATCGACACGGCGAACCTGAAAAGATGACCATCATGAGTTCAAGATGATTTTCTGTACTGAAGAATGGACAGACGCTTACCGTTCAGTTTCAATCCCACCAATCATCGAAGATAAACCCTCGTAAAGTTTGTACGCAACTTCATCCGACATCCACATGCAGAATATGCGAGCCGACGGGAGCAATAAATGCAATTCTTTGCTCGGTGGTGATCGCAATACGGTCTCGTCTCGCAATATTTCTTCCAATCGTTCCAATAATAATCCGAACATACTGAAGCTCAATTGAAATGCGAAATTTTGCACCGTCGTAATGCTTTCGCGTTCAGTTTCTAAATGAGGAGCATTGTACAAGTTGTATGGCAGAAATTTTATACCTCTTACCTCCGCCGCTCGTATAATGAATTAAGAATAAGGAGATGACGGTCAATTCCACCAGCATCGATGCTGCTAACGGGCTTTCGTCCAATTTCAATAAAGCTCGAAACTGAACCAATGCTAATTCGGCTACCGATTCGAACAGGTCCACGCTAGAAAACAAGGTCGCTTCAGTATCATGGACAGCGCCAAATCATTTCACTCACTTGATTTTCGAGAACAGAATACCGGCCGCGCGTAATAAGTAAGCGCAGCATCGTTTGTGCAGCTGAAAATGGATTCAATCAGATTCAGTACGCTTCGAAAAGCGGCTAATCTTACTTCCTGAGCCGAAAATTTGGTCAATAATGTCATTTCTTCCAATTCTTGTGATTCCAATTCTTCCGATTTCATCGACGATTCGCTGCCATCCGGGAATTTCCAAATTTCCCTTTGATTCAACCGCCTTCCACCTCGACGACCGCTTTGCGACCGCCGCAGCCTCATCAATTGTTCCAGTTCGTGTTTTCGACTCGTTTCGTAATGATCCACCTGAAAAGGAACCAACCTTAAACATGGATAATATGAAAACACATAACACATACCTTCTGACGAACGTCTTCGAATAAGCTCAGCAACGATTCCTTGGCTGTGAAAAACGGATGCTTGGCCGCCAAACTGCGCACATAGTAGAATACCGCATCCAACCATCGATTCTGAAAATATTGGGATATTAGTTGCAGCCAATAATGAAATCAAACCGTAGCACTCACTCACCGTGTACATGGCTAATAAAGCTAATTGATTATGAGCTCGACCATTGGTAGGCGCCAATTGAGCCGCTTTGTTGTAGAAGCTGAAAAAAGATGCGTCACTTCATTTTGCGACAATTAATGATATGGAAAACTTACAGGCGAGCAGTTCCGAAATTGGACGTTTCTTTGATCAGTTCCCGATATCTGGCCAAATCGCCCAACGAGACGAGATATCGTTGACAACACGCCAATGCGTACTTCACCGTCGTTTCAATGGTCGGAGGACACGGCAGCACCGTGGCGAGTTTGTCGTCCATCGAATAGCAGTGGCGGTCCAATTTGAACGCGTAACACCCTTCCAGATGGGCAATTAAACCTTGATAGAATTCGGTGCCCTGAAAATAAGTTTTCACGTTACCTCGGTTTTATAAAAAAGCTTACACCAAAACACTTACTTCCTCAATCATCGATAGCAATGTGTCTCGACAGAATGATTGCTCCGATCCGGCGGTTGCCATGACGGATCGTAACGCTTCGATCGGATGATAAAATACTTGTTTCCAAAGGCGTTGTTCCAATACACGTTGTCCTTCGTTTCGGATATTTCCAGTGACGACTGGCATAAACTGCGTCGTAAGTTGAGATCTGAAACAGGCAGATGTATAAAAACAGAATTCGCAAAATAAGGAATAGGACGTACTTGCATCGCATAATCCTATCCAATTCTCCTCGAATTCCACTCGGCTTGCTGGATTTCAATCTCTGCGTCAAATGGGCCAGTTCGTCTTCGAGCTTCATGATGATCTGTTCCGTCTGGGATGGCACGATGCTGACATTATTTGCTTCCCTAAAAACCGGATCACATTATTCATTGGGGCCATCAGCAAACCTCTCAACTGGCTTGCATGAGTCAAGATACCAGACATAAAGCGATTTACATTACGTACCTTTCTTGTTGAGACACCTGAGCAGATCCCGTCGACGCTGGTCTGGCACGTTCACCAAATGATGGCACCGCATTTGGAGCATAGTAATCAGGTGGAGCCACACGAAACGCATTATTCGGAGTATCGCTGATATACACGCGGCCGTCGAATGCCGATGTTGACGATGTTGTTGGAAAACGACCACCGCCTCGTGGCAATGTAGAATAATGATTATACGGCGGCCGATGACCACGACTGTTCATTCCTCCACGGCCTGAAACATTCCAGAAACTTGTCAGAGTAAGTCATATTTAAAATTTATCAATCACTTACCGCGTGGATTTCGACGAGTTTGGTCTTGATGCATAGCCGTCGCCATAGCTGCGTTCATTTGAATTAATCCACCACGTTGAACCGAACCCGTTGTATGATTGCTGGACACGTCTAGCTGCACCGTAGAAATATCGGCCCTCGCCTTTGCCGCCTGTTCGAGTTCTTCCTTCTCCACTTCTTCGCCCCAACTCAAGTTGATGATATCGCTTTGTTCAAAGGCTAGAATAAGGCAGCGTTAGTTCATTGGAATACGGCTGATATATAAATGTTTACCTGTGATAGTAGAATTAACGGGTGGTCGATCAACCGAACCAACAGAAACAGGTGGCGATGAACTGGCAAGAGGGGGCACGCTCCTTTCTTTTGGTATATCTGCAATGAAATCATCCATTTAGTAAACAAACAGAAACAGATGGCCATTTTTGCTTACCACGCGAAAATCCAGCTGGTTTCTGTTGATGTACGGACTTTCTTTCATTCGACTTGTTGCTGTGGGCGAATTGTCGCCAATCCTGCAAAATGGTAGATTAAACGGAGCTATCAACACAAAAAAAATCAACACTCACCCCTTCGAATTCCGAATAACCTGAACCAGTTTTGTTGAATTCCCGATTCTTTCCGCCTCTATGATGTTGTCCTCGATCATAGCCGCCTCTGCCGTTGACCATGGGATTATTCCAACGTCCGCCAATTCCGCGTCCACGTTGTCCACGATAACTGTGATAAACCGGATGCGATTCTTCGCTGTGTGGATCTTCTTCCTGATCAGCGGACGATGGTTCTTGATGAAATTCACTTCTCTGCCTGGTGCTACGTTCCACCGAATAACGTTTTCCAGTCGCTGGGACGTCGAATGAAGGCTTCTCTTCGGAACCCCGTCGATAACCGTAATTCCTGCTTTCGCCCGTATTGTGAAATCCGCCTCGAGCACCGCCGCCACCACGTTTGTTGTTCTGGCGAAAATTATCGAAACCACGGCGATCACCGATACCAACATCGGAATTAGCTCTTTGAATAGTCGTAAATCCCTGATTAAATTCCGTATTTCTCTTTCCATCCGTCGTTGGATTTATTCTCGAATGTTGTTCCGGTCGATCAGCGGAATTTGGAGCTGATTTTTCTTCTTTCTTCTGATCCGCCAGTGAATGCATTGAAGATCCATCGCCGTCGCCTCTCTTGCTTCTTCCGCTGGCAGGTGGTGGACGATATATTTGTTTGTCCGGTTTTTTCGTTTTATTTGATCGACGTTCCCGAGAATTTTGATCAGTCGAATCAACACTTTCGTTCTTATCATTTTTCTCCATTTTTTCGTTCAATATTCAATAAACATCGAGGGCATAATAAGGAACTGACGATAATGGGAATAAGATTTACTAGATTGGGAGCCCAGAATTAATAAAATTCACTCGAGTTTACGATCCGCCGATTAGTTTTTTCAAGGTAATTTCCCTTTTTTGGAAAATATTGGGAAATTCTTGGCTTCTTGCCAGCAGCGCACAGTCCACTGCTGTTTATATCAACGCCTGAAGATCGGTCTGCTAAAATGCGGTAAAATCGCTTTCAACGTCATTCAACGTTGGAAATTGTAAAAATTCCAAGAATTTGTGAATTATGATCAGCAAGTATGAATATTGAAGTCAAAAATCATCGAATCAGTTGATATTAATTCAGTATTGCGGAGGGTGAGGGCTAGTTTAAAGCGAAGTCTTCAGTTTTAGCTAAGAATTATTTTAATATTCTGAATATAAAAATCCGCCATCTTTTTCAGGGGTGAATAATGCTAGCGAATTCATTGATTCGACGTTCATCGATTATTTACAAACTATGCAAACGACATCACAGCGTTCGTATTGGATGCGCTTCTGGATTTTGGGGCGATACAGCCGTCTCGAGTAAGCGAATTTTTATTTTTCGAAATGCAGACCGAAATATATAATTTTTCAGCTCCACAACTCCTTTACGGACAACCGAATGTCAATTATATCGTGTACGATTATTTATCAGAAATCACCATGTCCCTGTTGGCGAGGGCGAAAGCTAAGGATCCGGTAAGTGAGGTTTATAATCTTTGCTGGATAATTCTGCATGGCGATTTTATTTTCAGAGACTCGGATTTTGCCCGGATTTCGTCGCAGTCCATATGGCGCCTTATATTCAGGATATCAAGAAGAAAGGTATGCAATACATTCGCATAGCCATAGGCTATAAACAAGTACGTATTTTACAGGAGTCAAGATAATATCGAATGCCGGCGGTTTGAATCCCGCCAGTTGTGCCGACGCGCTGAGAAACGCGGTCAAATCCAAAGGCGTGGATGATTTGCGAATCGCAGTGGTGACTGGCGATGATATCTTGCCAATGGTAAGCATTTTGAGATAATTCTTAGAGGCTGGTACTAATGACAGCGTTGCTTTTCAGAAAGAGAAGTATTTGGGGAAAGCAATCGTTCAATCGGATGCGGAGAAATCGCATTTATTAGCTCAACGTCGATGGGCCAATATGAACGTGTATTTCGGGTAAGAAAGCCTTAATTTTTATGAACTGAAGTCGTATCTAATCGCAGTTTCTGTTTCAGAGCTGGTCCCATCGCCAAAGCGTTGGATATGGGCGCGGATATTGTCATCACTGGACGATGCACGGACAGCAGCATTGTATTGGGACCGTTGATGCATGAATTCAAATGGAAACACGATGATTGGAATAAGCTTGCGACTGGAAGGTAATGACTGAAGGACTGCTTTTTGTAAAGGACTAATGCATTCCTGTTTCAGTGTGGCCGGTCATCTGATCGAATGCGGTGCACAAGCTACCGGTGGCATATTTACCGATTGGGAAAAGATGTCCACTTTATGGTAAGCCAAGTTATTCAGAAATATCGTCCACTTTACTGATGAGGCTATAATTTCAGGAGCAATATCGGTTTTCCAATCGTGGAATTCGACTCCAATGATGCTACCTCATTTGTAGTGACGAAACCAAAAGGTATGTTGCCCATTCTTGATTGCAATCAAGTACTGAAACCATTCTCGTTTAGGCAGCGGTGGTACGGTATTATTTGGCACCGTGGCTGAACAATTGATTTACGAAATTGGTGATCCAGAGAGCTACATCTTGCCAGACGTCGTGGTGGACATGTCGAATGTCGTTATCAAAGAACTCGAAGGTAAGATTTTTGTTGTTTACTTATCAGGAGTACGAAGTATCCGATTTTAGGGTCAACCGGACAATGCGTGAAAGTCAGTGGTGCCAGAGGAAAGCCAGCGTTGAATCACTATAAAGTAAGCGTAGTTTATAAGAGTTTAATGCACAATTTGCAAATCTTATTTCTCTTTTCGGTGAGTGGAACGTTCCACGATGGTTTTCGATGCACGGCCGTTTGTCCAGTGATCGGACCAATGGCTGCCAAGAAAGCTCGGGCAACTGCCAGTGCCATACTGATGAGGTATGTTCTGAATATTGGTGATTTTGCATATTTACAATGGGCTGTATTTTCAGATGCAACGCTATATTCAAGAAGCTCGGCTTCCAGGCGTTTACAAGAACGAACATTCACGTTATCGGAAGCGGTGAAAGCTATGGAATTGCGGCTGATGAGGTATTGTCTTCATTTCATTTTTCCACTCATAGTGATTGCGGTTTTCTTTCAGGATATTCGCGAATGCGTGCTGTGGCTGGCTGTGGAGCACGCGAATAAAGACGCCTTGGAAGTATTTGCTCGTGAAATCGCCCCAGCTGGCACAGGAATGGGTAAGATCGACCATTTGCAATGCAAATTTCGATTGCTTATCAAAGTATTTTCTTTTAGCACCGGGATTAACGACAATTATTGGCGGAAGGCCGACGGTATCTCCAATTCTACGCCTGTGCAATTATCTGACGACGAAGGATATTGAGGTATGCTCCAGTGTGCAGTTATGGATGGTTTCTCATCTTTATCTTCATTTCGACAGGCTCAAATAACAGTGGATGGATGCTCGCCAGCAGTTTACAACGCTCCTCCAGCCACAACGACCATGATTCCAGACTCCAATCACGATACGACGGATAAGGATCACACAGCAGCAAACAGTGCCGATGGTCGGAAGCTATCGGAGATGGCATTCGCAAGGAGCGGTGATAAGGGTGATACTGCCAATATTGGTGAGTGTTTTGAATCATGAGCAGTGACAGAATCAGATGCATTTCATTGCTGACGCATCCTGATCGGTTCCCATGCACTGCACGCAATGAATGAGCATAGCAAGCTCAAATTAGCAAGATCAACCTTGCTAATAGTGTTCTCATTTCAGGCGTCATCTGCCGTCACAAGAAAGATTATCCCATTCTGAAAGAGAAGCTAACCGAAGCCGCTGTTCGACGTTACTTTGAGCACTTGCTCACGGATTCCAGCATTGTCCGCAGGTAAGCTGATGTAGTTTAGGTTGATCAGCTATGGCTGATTATGGAAATTCATTTCAGATATGAACTTCCCGGTATCAATGGGTTCAATTTCGTGCTGACGAACGCATTGGGCGGCGGAGGTATCGCATCGCTTCGAATCGATCCTCAAGTAAGCATATCATTTCCAATTTGACTTCCCATGATTAATCCGGATTGGTTTCAGGGCAAAGCTTACGCTCAAATGATGCTCGATATGAAGATTTAATCCGCCAAATGATCACGCTCAAATGATGGAGGATGATCAGTGATTTCGATCGATAATTTCGCACATTGATCAATATTGCATATCAGAAATGTCATCTTTCATGTTCGAATGCTAATCATGATTACAATTAATTTGCAAACGTCTTTTACAAAGACAATCGACATGACATGATACAATAGCTAAAATACGTCGTCTCAGAAAATAAGCGATATCGTAAAGCCATGATAAGCGCATGAACTAATCGAAATTTGAAATTACATATAAAAATTTCGAGTCAAGAATCACCATCAAAGGGGTGGCGGGGCTAATATCAAATGAACATGAAGAAAAGATGGCCGAGTAGATGAAACACGCACAGCCGAAGAGAACGTTATAAAAAACCACAAAAATTACGACAAAGGGGGTCTGTACAATATTGAAATACACGGACGCCATTCCGCCGACCAAATTCATTCGTGTAGGCATCTTTCGTATCACAAAAACATCGGCTTACTGCTGAGAAGCGTAATCCAATCCAAACAATCGGCGGCGAGACGAAAAACGTCGGGCGTGGCTGGCGACACAAATTGCTCGATCCAAAAAATACAAGCGAGACCGTTTGTTTTCACTACGTACATTCTCAACGCTAGCGTCGTTTCGATTCTTGTCTACCATACGACCAAATAAGCAGAATTGCTCGCAACGTCCGGTCACATAATTGTACAGCAGCGGCAACACGAGCCTGATTTCGATTTCTTCAAATTGTCTGAAAACAAAGGGATCATTCAATTGACGATCCGACATGCGAACTGGGTGCTGGTCGATCTCCAGCATAAAATTATGAATCAACATACCTTGGGAATTTGGCTCGGGTAAAGATTCTCTCGCCACCAGATGCATCGTCGTGGTTTTTTGCAGAGGCAGGCTAAGTGCTGAAATAAAGAGACATTCGTCAATCAAATGTCCCGTCATATGAATGGAAGCTTTCCTTACCTCCTAATGTAACATTCCCGTGAAGAAATCTGCCGTGATAAATCAACTTCAATATATTCGCATTCTGAACTTTGTCTTCCGACCATTCTGAAATAGGGGAAGTTACAGTTAAAAACCAGTAACCACACCGGAAAGCGCTTGGATTTACCTTCGGGCCAATTCTCGAAGACGTATTGCGCGATTTCGGCGGCAGACGCGCTAGGCGAGAATAGAAATTCGTGAATCTTTCCGCTAACCAGAATGAGCCGTAGATTTATCTGAAATAAAGGGGGCACGTTTTTAGCATAAGAATGCGAAAATTCATGCGCGATAATATCACGCGAAAGAATGCTGCATGAGTTATAGCCTAACCTAAAGAATACATCATTCTGCTACGCGTTCTCAAAAACTGCAGGCAGGCAGCCTATTCATAAAAACCTAGTCACACGCCTACGGATGCTGTAAACTCGAAGAAAGCCACACTTTGAGCATATTTACAATTCTAATAAAAACAGGGATTTGCACTCTAGCAAATGGTCCTGATTCAGGAGAAAATATTCATTGCTAACTGTGGTGCTCCTAGCACCAACGAATGGAATGTCAAAATTACTGAAGCTAGCTAGCACAAAGAAAACTTCTGTTGCCTCGAGACAAAAAAAGTGTCCTGCCATGACGCCCTATT
>JAQIWJ010000609.1:0-18492 GCA_034695185.1 Discolaimus major
ACGTTTCGCTTCTACTTTGCTTCTAAATTGCATCTACTTCTACTTCTATTTTGAACCCTATTTTGTGAGCGATGCCTTACAGTAAGCCAGTTTCGAAATCAATACTTACATCAATGTGATAACAGATGTCTTGCCAGATAGTGGCTGGGGTTGCGAAGTGGCAGCAATCGAATTCGATGCCATACCTGCAATTATCCAAAACCGAATTGCATGGTGGTATAGTAATTTCCCAGATGCTTCTGTTTTCCTTCATCAACTTCTCATAAGCTGCGTCCCACAGCATCGCAGTAGCAAGGTACAACGGGGTCGATGCATAACCGATACTCACACGATAACGCATTGACACCTGCATGAACTCCATCAAATCAGGCAGGATAAAGTTATGCTTTTGCATGAAAGCTCCGAGTCTCCTTGGTATGTCCACATTTTCGAAAAATGTTTTATTCATATACAACGGGTAGCATATGGATATATTCGGGAATGGTGCAGTTCCATAATTTTCTGCATCCGTATGCATGGTGCCCTCTTTCATGTATTGATCAGATATCCCGATCGATAGATAGATCATCCCTCCGAATGCCGCTAACAGGGCGATCCTGAACATTATTCTATCCAGTAGATAGTAATTGCCGTATGCTTCAGGGAGGCCTGCTATGGTCACTTTATCTGAGAATATTTTGAATGGGCTTTCCTCAACCTTCACTTTACTTTCGGAATCAGATTCATCCTGGATTTCAGGATCAGGGGCTACTGTTGGGATGGATTCCAGGCTCAGATTATATCCTTCCACCAAAATAGTACGTATGGCGCAAAGAGGGCGATGATTATTGGTATTCAGACCACTGGGTCCTGGTTGATCATCAGGCCCAAAGTCATTGGAACGATTTTCAAACCGATTCATAGTTTTGGCTTTTGAAAACATCTGGATTGAGATTAGGATAGTCCTGCTAGACAGGCTGTGAGTAAAATGATAAAAATTGGTCCTGCAGTGGTAAAATCAGTATAACCAAAGCTCCTTGACCAGATCCATATAAGACGTGGGTTGGATCAAGACCCATGATTAGCTTAGGCCTCGGAACTCTCGTCAACAGATCTTTCTGGGCCAAAAACCAATGGTTACCAGAATTGGCCATGGACACCGCACGTGGTCATATTCTCTGGAGAGGCCTCTCTAACTGATTGTATCATATGACAGCGAATTAGCTACCGTATTTACTCTATTAATACCCCTGGGGTTTTATTTTTTCAAATGGGCATGAGGGTGGGGTATTATTCGAGAGGGGGCATTATTCGAGGGAGGGCCATTATTTTTTCGAACATGGTCATTCTTTCAAATCTCAATGACATTTTCACACAAGATATGACTACATAAAATTCAACCAGCAATATATTTGTATCATGAAGCAACAAGGCCATTTTTAAAGCATACCAGTGTTTTCTGTCTCTAGAGTTGCATAGTGACTGTGCATCTAGGACTCCAAATACAACGTACAATAGCAAATGCGTTTTATGCAGAAATCGAATAATTACCCTGGGGTATTATTCGAGGGTGGGGTATTATTTTTTCATTCAGGCCTTGGGGTGGGGTATTATTCGAGAGGGGCTATTATTCGAGAGTAGTCAGAACATACATCATCGATTGAAGCGTCACCTAAAGATGCTGATCCAGTGCAAAGACATCGATAAAAATTCAATGCAGCATATTGGCCAAAGGTGAGATTTAGCCGACCTTTCTCTGCAGTCGATGGGGAAATACTGGCCAATCGCCAAAAGTACAAAGTAGCCAAAATTTGTTATTACAGTATTATTAGAGATGCTAAAATGCATGTTCAATCATCGAAACCGCATTATTTCATCTTATACCATCATTGATCAAGTGCATATAGAATGGCAAAGGCCACTGGCATGAACCTCATATCAAAATATAAGTGCACTTCAAGCCAAACGCAGATACATCAATGGAATATGAATTTCGTGATAGTCATCATATCTAGCAAAGCGAGTATCAGTGAACGCAGCATGTAAGCAACTGTCGGCAATCTTCACGATAGCACATTTGCTTCCTGCGTTAATGATTCTGCCAATAAGAGCCCCATGATTCGGCTTGAATCCCTCCTTCTTGGTGAAATCCAGTCCGTAACGACGACGATCATTATTTGCACAAACCCAACACAAGTGAAAATTTTGAGAATGAGTGTAGGCTACTGATTCCAAGTAAGCGATACCTTTGTCACCATCTAATTGAACAATATCGTCCGCTTTGAAACTGCCAATGCTTTGAGCAAATTTCTCCAGACCCGGCAGTTGATAGAAATCAGCTTCTCGAATCAACCATGGGCGAATATGAGCATTCCCAGGTGGCAGAACCACACTATCACTATCCCTCAAATAATTCAGGATATAAGCGAAATGAGTGCCATCCCGATCGATGAACAATTCTTTTCCTTCTGCAATCAATTTCTTCTCATTCGGTTGTTCGATCATTTTGGCCAACATGCTTTCAGGATCCCTGGTCAATGTGGCCACTGTAGTCTCGAAATGGAAACCACCAACATTCAATTTCACTAGTTGTGACATGATCACGAATTTTCCAAAACTCAAGTGATAATTATGGCGAGAGATTTGAGATTTTTCTGCTATTGAATTGAGCAATGCATAGGGATGCCATGTGTCTAATAGCTGACTCAGCATTGCACAGGTTTTACTGTTGTAGAAAATCACTGCACATTTTCAAATTGTGCCTCGGCTACCAATACCGCTCAATCCAAAATTACATGTTTTTCCCAAATCCATCAAAATAGGTGATCAAATGGCCCCTGCTAATTTCAAACTGTGAAGTGTTTTCCCAACATTTTACCCTCATGTTCAGGAACTTCCTTCAAAAATAGTCCACTTCAAATGCCCTTTTACATAAATAGCCGTATTTGGCCAAAGATCAATTTCCTACGTCGATTTGGTTTGGAAATTTCCAGTCCATAATCGCCTGCAGCTCGTCTTACGAAAATTTTCCATGTTGACGTTTTCTATAGAAACATTGCGGCCCTAACACGTGGGACGCATATAAGAGGCAGTGCATCGATTCTCTTCAGCAATAGTGGATGGAAGAGGCTACTGGAAGTTAGAGGTCTGAAGTATTATTGGTTTTTTCAAATTTTTCACTGTGATTTGAATATTTCGACTATGGATTTGGTAAACTTGTGCGTGCATTCAGGCAGCCATACCCATTTTCATGAGATGCTCAAAATCTGGGCCCATGATCTTACCATTTCAAGGCATGTCCCAAGAATAGTAGGGCTATTCCAAAATCTGTAATTTGGAGGTCCATAAAAAGCACTCAAAATCGATTTTGACACAAATCGATTACCAAAATCAGTATAAAATCTCATGGCTCATGCCATCCCAAGAAGGAACAGATGGGGGGAGGGGACCTTTGTCTTTTTTGCAAAACGACCCAGAGGTGAGAAGAGAAGGAGACCACTGCAGCTTTTCTTTCAGGAATACGAGTGCACTGGTGAAGATCAAGGTCAACATATTCACCATCCAATTGGACAGCACCAGATGATCCATGAACGAGCAACGCAGGCAAAAGCTGCAGGCGCTGGACCGTTGAATGAGGATGAGCACGGATATGCGAGTCTTCAAAGACAACACGAATTCAGAGTGAACAAGGATATCCCCGGATCTACTGAGAATGTCTACGGTCGTCCTCGTGAACACGACGGATTCGTGGTGGATGATCGTACCAAATTGGAGAAAGCTGGTGATTCGATCATGCATGCGGCTGAATCAATGAAGAATGCTGGAAAGGCGTTGGGTGCAAAGACAGCTGAGAAGGTCGGATTGAAGAAATAAAAATGCACAATGTGCAGTGGATGAGGAATCTCCTTGAATATGGTACATGATGCATTCTTATAATTTTCACTTTTAACCTGATATGCTTATATAATGGAATATTTCCATGTCATGGTTTTTTCATGACCATTTGTACATTGAAGAAAGACACTTATAGATAATTGATAACTATTTTTATCACTCATTATCAGATATCTGTGATCACTGATATGATTATGCCATGCCAATGTTTGGTAATATCCGGGTAATTCAGATTGCTCAATTTAGCCTGCCCATCATAGCCATGATGCAGACAATTCCTCTGAAACATTGGCAATAGCGATTTCAAAATTTGGAATTCTTAAATTTTCATGTTTCGTAATCGAAACGCACGTTTTCTGGGACAAGTTGATAGGCTGATCCTAAAAATCACATCTACTTCGTTCTGCGATCGATATTCATGGATTTGATCAAAATGATCGATTTCGGATACACAGGTGATCGATCAATTTTGACAGCGCCAATCGATTCTCCGTGCTTGATTGTCCAGGAAAATATGCCCACATGCTATATCTGGCTTTATTCTGTATAAAAAAAGGATAGCCACACCAACATAATATCGATTTTGGTACGATCGGCGCCCCAAATGCATATTTTATGGGATAAATATGCATGCTGCTCCCAAAAATCACGTTAATTTTGAAGTCCGATCAATATTTACGAAATTGAGAAGTATCGATTTTTGAACTATCGATTTCCAAGTGATCAGACCATGATCAATAGATAGGGCATGATCGGTTGAACAGGAAAACACCCTGACATGGTTTTCGTATCGACATTTTATAGAAATTTCTAGATCAAATCATTATGCATTTGATGATACACCAGACCAGATAGCCAATAGAAGCAACGATGCAATGAGAAGCTTATCAGATGCGCCCGTAAATGCACTGCAGCTGACTGCCTTACTGTTCCTGCAGAACAGCTAATACAGGAAGTGAGGTCATTGTAAAATCAACGGCAATGGCTAATCAGTTTCATTTTTCACACTGATACTCCAAATTATTTGCAATGCGAATAGTAAGTATCGGAAAAATTTACCTTCTGGTAATTCTGCAGACAACGGTCGCATTTTCAAGGTCGACAATGTTATCACAGTGACAAGCTGCCTGGTGGCAAAACCAGCGAAATTCAAAAACATGCATATGAACCAGAACAAAACCTATGTTTTAAAATAAGATGCGATAAATTTGAGGAAAGAAAGGTGTATGCGTCATTTTTCACAGCTATTCAGGCTCAAGGAATCAGTTTTTAGTGGACATGGATTATCGAGGTTGCTCACGCCCATATCAGCAGATCCCATTGGGATGCACCACAAGCGATGCTTTCAAGGTCAATGTGATCCGATGTGTCAAATGCTACTGCAACTATAATCTATGCAATAATGATCAGTTGGGAACAAAAATATTCGCAAAACTACCAGATTCCAAAAGCAACTTCGCTTCAAAGCCAATTATGCCGAAAATGGCAGTATTGTTGGTCAGTGTGACCATGATTTTAGCTTGATCAGATGTGAATTGTGACCAGATTTCATGATCAAGGCTAACCATCACAATCGGTGATATAATGATTATAGCAATTGATTAGTGATATTTTTATCGATGCAATGTTCTGGTAAACATGATGTAGCTTGAAAATAGATTTCAAGTGATCACAATAATACTGTACGTACGAGTACTTCAATGATTCCTGTATTTTTTCTGGTGCCATTGGGAAAGTCGAATGATCATGGAAATACTGTATTCGAAATTCTGCACCTGCTGATTTTGTTTTAATTTACACCCAATACCAAAGCATATACATTGATTTGTGCATGAATCATTGAAAATAGTCATCACAGATGTCAAAATAAGCATTTATCACATTATCATACAGTCACACATGATTCGCCCTTTGCACTGCATTGCATTGCAAGCCTTTCATGATCCAGTTCCATGATCATTTGCCTGGAGGATCAGCACTGGTGCAGATACAGCATTTGATTGATGGATGAGGTCTTCCGCCTACAATCATCTGGCAATGTGCACTTAATTCAAAATATTTATGGAAACTTACATCTTTGCCCTTCTTTGCAGTCAGAATCGACCGTGCAAGACTGAGGCCCCGTACTTTCTTTAATTGGCGTCGCATTGCCAATATCCACAGAAATCGCAATCAAAACGATCAAGACGAAAATCATGGTTTTCATGTTTGCGAATCTGAAAACATGGTGTGATCAGATTGCGGGAAATCGATTGGTGATGCTTGTGAGCTGTGATAATCAGTAGCACATAACATGCAGCGGGATAGATCGGGCTATTTCCATCTCTGATCACTTGTGATCAGTTGATGAGTTCGCATACATGTACTTCGATCAGACTGATCAGCAATGGCGCATTGAATTAATCATGACATGATCAAGCAGCTGATGGTAATTGCCAAAATTGTAGTCCCCAGCTAAAATGATAGCCATTGGTATGGCATCACATGCATGATTTTATGAAATCGCAGATTCATCATACCAGCATTATGCGCCACTATATTTTCAAGGACATGGGCATATTAGCTTTTCCTGATTTGATTTGATTTGATTTAGATTTATTTTACCATCATGCAAAACTCAAAGAATGAGCCAAGCATTTCATGCACATTCACACATGCTACGCCGCATTCCAGCATGTTCATCTCACGCTTCTATTGCCTTACCAAATCTTTAGTACGAATTCACCTGCTTTACCAAGTCAGAAAATCACAATGATATTGTTTTCTGCATAAGCATATGCTTATAGCTTCTATGTTTTTCATTTTCCGTGCCATAATGGGTCTTTCCACACTGCATAAGACTGGATGATCCCCATTGGCTTTGTTTCCAATCAACATGCACTTGTGAAAACGTGTTCTGCAATACGCCTCTCACCAATCACGGCAAAAGTGAAGTTATTGCTTTTGGATTTCTTAGATTTCAGATCAAATTCGATCGAAATGCCAATGTGGAATTCGCCTGAGAAAGCTGCACAAGATAAGCAGCGTCAATATAATACTGTGGATGAGAAGAAATGCGGAATGGATCAAAAGGTAGGGCTGATTTTGGGTGGTGGATTTGATGACCAAATGCAGCTGCTGACCACTGGTCATTGGACCCTCCTTTGTCAGCGAAGCAAATAAGCAGGTTTACTTCTATGATCACGGCCTGGTCATAAATATTGATTGATCAGGCCACTGATCGATTCGTATTATCAGACAAGCGTATAGCAGGTAAAATGCTGTGATCACTGCCCATGTGGATACAGAGCAGGCTTTTGATCAGACCATATTTGGCCATACTGATCAAATCCATGATTCCCAACCAATCACTGGTTGATCAGGTCAAAATCAATCGATTCTAGGAAAAAGCCCGCCTCCGGGAACATGATCCATCAGGTGAACATCAAATACATACAATGGATAAGCATTTGGAAGAAGTCAGGGATTTCGATAAGATGAAAGCAAAAGAGAAACGTTTGCACAATGAGCAATTAGAGAATCGACGTAAAAATTGGGAAGTCAGATCTGGATTGCCCGATGTGGCTGGCGACAGTCGTTTTCATGGTAGTCAACGTTCAGATGAAGGATTCAGTGAATAATGTATTGGATAAGCTTATGATAAGCTACAGGTCATTTAAAAAATCGATTATTGTATGATGTTGACAAGTGCTTTATACTCGAGTTTCGTGAATGCAGATTGGGAAACAAGAATCTGAAGCCAATTATGATTGGTATTTCTGAGATATGACAGCGTCCATCCATGATACTAGCTTCCAGAAAGCCTATTGTTGTCATCCAGAAAACTATCACATTGCTTTGATGTCATATTTTTGCATTTTGGAAGCTGATCAGCCTCTATATGCATGTCAGCATGGTGTCTTTCCATAAGATCACTTCCTAAACTGTGCCAAGACACATCAGCATTCAAGCCTTCCCATAAAATTTCCAAGATGACAATGCCTATATTTTACACTACGCAATGGAAGTTTACCAATCAATATCCACTCACTATGTTGATGTTGTTGAGAAAGCATTCAAACATGCGCGGTAGTCATTCAATAGCAGAGCTGTGTATACATGGAGTCTCAGTGGAAAAACGTAGACTTGTGATTGAGTATTTTTAAAGTCAGTAGCAAAACGACAGCTGACTAGGATTTGTGAAGGATTCATAATTCGAAAGATTTTACTACAATTTGCTCATTTTCTGGATTTGGCCATGGATGCAATAGATTTGCCTGAAGAACCACTTCAAGTAAGGATTAACTGTGATCACTGGATTAGGGGAAGCTTGGTTTTGGATCATCTGAAATTGTGGGAGAGCACTGGATCATGCTGCTGATTGTCAGTTTGGCCTGGTTAGACTTCAGATTTATCCTCATGAAGATGGTCTGGTTAGACCCATGATAATTTTCACAGCAGTCATGCCCTGAGTATCAGATATTTCCTGAAAGGATATGTTCTGAGGCTGCATCACATGCTAATCTGGTACAGATCCGTGATAATTTTCAAATCAATAATGCCATGAGTATCAGAGATGCCACCAAGGATATTTTCTGTGGATGCATCAAAAAAGCTGAGCTGGGACAAGCGTCTTGATACAGTATACTTTTTCAGCAACACCAACCGCCCAAAGAAGCGCTGGATAAGCATACCCAAATCAAGCAAAAAGTGACCGAAATCAAAGGTGATCCCCTAGGGAAGACAGAGGGCAGAAATAAGCATGATGGTCATACCCACGAGAAATGGCGTCAACGTATGGATCGACGTGGTCGAGGTGAAATATTAGATGATGAAGCGTTCAATGAAGAAGGCGTTAAAATAAAAGGTGGTGATGTGAAAGTGCATGGTTTTTGCCCACGCACTGTCCATGCCGAAGATGGAGGAGTTTATGAACAGGAACCACGCCATCATACCATTCCGGAAAAAGCGGTCGAAAGCACTCGAGGCGTCGGTGAATGTGTGAAAGATGGATGCAGAATGATTGGTCATTTATTTGGGAAATAAGGATTGGTCAGTTTGGACTGTATAGTTTTGGGATTTTGATATATTGATTATTACTTTGGTATACGCTATATGTAAATCAACCAATATTTCCATCCTGACTAAGGAACGTCCGCAATATTTCATCGATTCTGTTATCAAAGCAATCGCTGATAAAGTTTTATCACTTGATCACCATTAGCCCAAATTCAGAATATTGCGCAATCTCAACGACTCACAGCTGGTACACTGATTGGCGCCACAGTCCCAGCTGGGCTACATTTCAAACAGCGCATGGCCATTCTTCTGTAATCCTTGACCACATAAATCGTGATGTACGCGTTGCAAGCAGGCGTCAATGGGAATGGAGCCACGATAGCTCGAGTGAACCAAATCTCCAAATCCGTAGTAAAACTTTGTACCAACTTGACCATAGCCGCAGGAACTTGACAGATGATTGGAACGGCCGCTAGCAGAATCATGACTGTGATCAATTCTTGAGATTCTTCGATCAGATGACTATGCATATTGGATCTGTTTTGCTTATGATCACGGATTTTCTTGACAACTTTGTACGCGAGAAATACTGATACGCACGTGGCCAACATGCCTGAACATAAGATGAATATCTGTACGCCCACCAAGACCCAATTTCGGGCTTGGATATCGCAAACACCCAAATCATCTTGACCCAAACTATCGGTGATCACGAATGGGGTGACGCATCCGAATCCAAATATCAATAAACAGATCCAAATCACAAATACATTACGTACAGTGAATACTTTTGTACATAATTGGCTATTGTACAATGCCAAATATCTGTTATACATTACACAGGGTGGTGTGAAAAATGAGACCAGACCCAGACCATACTCCAAAGCTCCAGTGATTTTGCAACCGATGCTATCAAAATGCAGAATAAATGGAGCTTCCAAGAACGCATTATTGATGCAAAATATCAAATCGCCCAAGGCTAAGACGAAAAGTAACCATTCATGCGGTTTGCAGTGTTTGTACTTCGATAAAATAAAGCAGATCAGGATAAAGTTGCCTGGAATTCCAATCGCGCCCAATGTGTCACTAATGATGGATAGCATGGTATTGCCAGGATGAGTGACGTTGTAGAAACGGTGGATCATTTTCAGAGAAGACTGGATTTTGACCTATATGCTTGAAACTACTTGGACAATGTATCCTGTTCAAAATGCAGAGGTTACAAATAAAATCGTAAAAACTGACGCATGGATTATACTCTTATGCCTGTCCTACTTGATGTTGTTGCAAAGGGCAATGTTATCCTAATTCTGGCTGTTTTGAGCAAAATCAGATTTTAGTATTTTCAACAGGGTCAATATGTCTTGAAGGAAAATTGCTTTAGCATAATCAAAGTTATAAATAATGTAGGTTACTAATGGTTACTTATAAGCAATGCCTCATGGATGCTTCTTGAAATTAGCAATGCTAAATATTATTGATGTGATTATTACTGGACTATGATCCCTTGGAAATATTCTTTGTTGGACCAGCAGAACTAGACATTAAGAAGCAGCAAGTGGGCCATCATTAGTTATTGATGACTAGATTGACAAATAATTTTATTACTAGCACAGCACTATCACAAGGATCAAAGCACTTCGTAATGTGCTCTAATCTGCACTTCAAATGCCTAAGTGCTGTATTCGGTTCCCTAGTGATCACGAATTCCCTAACTTATCCTACTTATTCACGTGATCATTGACCATATCCAATCCAATTCGGACGTACTAGTTATAGATCCCTAAATTTTCGAACGTCGGGATGTGGGTGAAATTGTCGCGTGACAAATTCACTAGCCCATTGTAAGACAAGCTAACGAACATTAAATTCACAGTTTTCTCAAACAGACCATTTGGCAATTGGAGGATTCTGTTCCCGTTCATGTTCAACCTTTTTAGATTAACCAAATCGTCGAAGCATGCAGGCTCTATTTCTTTGATTTCACTTTCAGTCCAAGAAAGACTTTCCAGATTGCGCATTCCTCGAAACGTGTCAGCTGACAGCGTTGATACAATCCATTTGGTTATGGCAATCTTTTTGAATGTGGATGCTGATTTTCTTAATACCTCGGCTGGTGATTTAGTGACGTTAGGGAAGCCTACTAGACGTAGCTGTTCCAATTTCGAAAAACGCGAAACCATGTCGAGAAATTCACTCTGTGGTTTGCATCTATCCAACTCCAAATGCGTGATGCGGTTTTCCTGGTTTACAAACGCTTGCATAGCATTCTTTGTGAAACGCAAGTCAGTAGCTTGCAAAACTACAATATTGGGCGTATTCCTTGTAAATTCATTGATTGGTATGTCCAAATAGGGTTGTAATCTGTCGAACAGCCTGTATGCATTGTGCACAATGAAACCTTTCGCATTCCTCAGACCAGCCAAACCATTTTCATAAATTGAAATATTGCCATTTGGTGTGGCACTAACCGAAAGTCCAGTTATCTCATGGGCTATTTCATCGAAATTATATTGATGACACGCTTGAGCGATATTTCTGTGCCTATTTCGACGCAAAGCTTGATCCAGCGTAAGCTTTCTAGATACCAAATCGCATTTCATGACGGCGCTACAGTATTCCGATGGAGTGTCCGACCAGCACGAATTGCGTCCTGGCTTTGCAATTTCGATCCTGAATTCGCATTCCCATGTCGATCTAATTGTATAATTTCCTTCTGGAAATGCTGGTTCGCCGTTTAACTTGAACTGTACGCAATTTTCGATATGGGTGAAATTGGCAGGCGACAGATTATCAATGGCTGTACCACGAATATTTACGTTTTTGACTTTTTTGTTGTTACCAAAAAGGCCATCTGGTAAATGTTGCAGTGGATTTTCTGACAGATCGACATGCCATAAATTCAGGGCATGATCAAATGTTCCCGATTCAATTTCGCTGACGCTAGAATTCTTCAGATCTACGTGCCGCAGACGAGCCATACCGCGGAACATGTCCGCAGTAATCGTTGACACATTCCAATCCCGAATCTCGATTTGCTTCAACGAAGAAGCTGATTTTTTCAATACTGATCCAGGTGTAATCCCATTGGGAAAAACGCCATGCCATAACCTGAGCCAGTCCAATTTCGTGCATGAAGCCACAATTTCCAGAATCTTGTCATAAGGCTCAGCCCTTTCGAAAAACAAATGCGACAATCGATCTTTGTTTTCAGCCAATGCTTGAATTGTATTTTCCGTTAGGATGACATTGATCATGTGGATGGAATTGAGTGCTGGTGCATTTACGAATGCATTGGGTGAAATATCCAACTTGGTCTGTCCATTGCCCTTGATCCATATGTGTTTCAAGCGCGGTAGCATTTCTAGCCGACTTTCATCAATAGAAATATTTTCAGCAGCTGAATTGACCTGGATGTCTTGAAGGTCGTATGCGAAATCTGTGATATTCCGAGGGCCATTGACGTTACCGGTTGCATTGATCGGTTGACGAAAAAGTACTTGATTCAACGACCGCCCATCAGACCCGATATTATCGCAATTTATGAAATTCGGACGACCACCCGTCCAACGTGTCTCCTGTGGCACACAGCTTGGGAATCGCCATACCCAATGTGCATTGACCAAAACAAAAGCACTAGGATTACTGTAACCGCTTTCATTTTACGACCTGTTTCAGGAAAGACCCTGGTCGCTTTTCTCGCCTGGGTGCCGAATGCGCTAACCTGAAAGCTTGGTGGTAAATTCGCTAAGCTCAGCTGCCACGACGCCCTTGGTGCCAAAATTTATGCGTTTCCTGCCATTTATCTTTTGATTTTTATCAGAAGACAAATGTTAGAATGAAAATGGAACAGCTGTAAAGCTAACTTGAATAATGAGAATGATATTTATGCAAAAATTCATTCATTTTCTGAAGATGAGAGCAATGTGAAAAGGTTACCAAACTGAACTTTGCAAGCAAAACTAATGAAGATAACGGTTACCAAAAAGTCAATTTACACATGATAGTTATTTAGATAAGTCAAATAGGATAGGTCACAGTTCATGACCAAGAATATTGTGACAGATGATGTAATATTCCACAAGCAAACAGTAACCTATTGATAAAGTAATCTGAACTATTATCACACATAAATAATGAGCTAACAAGACAAATATTCGATGTGCCACAGTTTTAGTACTGGCATAGCGCTATCATAAAAATCAAACATCAAAGCACATCACCACTTCAACTGCCTAAGGTACTGTATTCGGGGTCCATCCATAGTGATCACGTTTTCCCTAACCTATTCTACTGCTTCACATGATCATTGACTAGATCCAACCCTATGTGAAAGCACTAGTTAAATATCCATAGATGTTCGAACGTTGGGATGTGAGTGAAATTGTCGCGAGACAAATTCACTAGCCCATTGTAAGACATGCTTACGAAAGTCAAATTCATAGTTTTCTCAAACAGGCCATTTGGCAATTGGAGGATTCTGTTATTGTTCATATTCAACGATTTCAGGTTTACCAAATCGTCGAAACTGCCAGGCTCTATCTCTGTAATCCGACTGTTTTCCCATACCAGAGTTTCCAGATTGCGCAATCCACGAAATGTGGCAGATTCTATTTTCGATACGATCCATTTATCTATGGTAATTTTTTTCAACGTGGGTGCGGATTTTCTGAAAACTTCGATCGGCGATTGACCAAGATCAGGAAAATCAACCAAACGCAGGTGTTCCAATTTCGAGAAACGCGAAACCATGCCCAGAAGCTCCTTGGAAGGCGTGCAGTTCCTTATTTCCAAACGAGTTACGCTTCTTTCTTGGTTCGCGAACGCTTGCATGGCGCTGTTAGTGAATCGAGTGTCTGCCGCCTCCAGTAATACGACGTTGGGCATATTCTTTGTCAATTCATTGCTGGGCATATCCAAATATATTTGCTCCTTCGGTTGAGGATCACCGAAGAAAACGTTGGACACCATGAAAAGTTTCACATTCCTCAATCCGGCCAAGCCATTTTCAGGGATTGTGATATTGCCATCGTGAGCGGATTTGATCCAAATCGCAGTTATCTCATGAGCAACTTCATCGAAGTAGTGTTGATGACAAGCTTGCGCGATATTCCTGTGCCTATTTTGACGCAAAGCCTGATCCAGTGATAAATTGTTCGATTTCAAGGAGCACGACATGAAAACGCTACAGTATTCCCATGGACTGTCCATATGACACGATTGGCGTTCTGGCTGGACAATGTCGACACGGATTGTGCAGTCTCTTGCTTCTTTGGTTCGATAATTCCCCTCCGGGAATGCTGGTTGCCAATTGAGCTCAAACTCTTCGCAATTATCAATATGAGTAAAATTGTCAGCGGATAGATTATCAATGACTGTATCACGAATGCTGACACTGCGCAACTTCTTGTTTCTGCTGAAAAGGCCATCAGGTAAATGTTGGAGAGGATTATTCGACAGATCAACATGGGTCAAATTTGGAGCCTGATCGAAAGCGCCTCGTTCAATTTGGCTGATACTACAATGGCTGACGTGTATGATCTTTAGCAGAGGCATATCGCTAAACATGTCCGCAGTGACTGTGGACAGATTCCAATTCCAAATCCCGATTTGCTTCAATGATGCAGCCGAGTTTCTGAATGTGGATCCGGGTGTAATCCCATAGGGAAAAAAGCCATGATTCAAAGTTAGATGTTCCAATTTCGTGCATGTGGATACGATTTCCAGAATCTTCTCATGAGGCTCGCACCTATCAATACTCAAGTGCGATAATCTATCCTTTATTCTACCCAGTGCTACGGTATTGGCTGTGATGATGACAAACGATAAGGAAATGTAATACAGACTTGGTGCGTTGACAAATGCATCGGGCGAAATATCCAACTTGGTCTGTCCGCCTTGGTTCCCTTCGATTTTTAGCTCACGCAAATGCGGTAGCAGTTCGAACTGACTTCCATCGATAGAAATATTTCCACCAACTGACTTCACCAGAATTACTTCAAGATGGTCAGCGAAATCAGTGATGTTCCTTTGGCCACTCATTATACCAATTGAATTAATCGTTTGACGAAAGAGTACTTCATTCAACGACCGCCCATCGGATCCGACATTTTCGCAGGTGATGGAATTCGGACGACCACCGCGTCCAACATGTCTCCTGTGGCACACAGCTTGGGCATCAGCATATCCAATGTGCATTGACCAAAATGAAAGCACAAGGATTATTGTAACCGCCTTCATTTTACGACCTGTTTCAGCAAAGACCCTGATCGCTATTCTCGCCTAGTTGCCGAAAGCTAGCTAACCAGGAAACTTGGTAGTAAATTCGTGAGGCAAATGCAGCTGCCAAGACGCCTTTGGTGCCTTATTTATGCGTTTCCTGCAATTTATCTTTTGGATATTATCAGAAGGCATATGTTAAAAGGAAAATGGAACAGCTGTGAATCTGTTAACTAATGATAATGATATTTATGCAAAAATTCATTCATTTTCTGAAGATGAGAGCAGTATGAAGAGGTTACTAACCTGAACAAGCAAGCAAGCTGCTGCAGATAATGGTTGAACGGAGGAAGGTTTATGCTAAAGTTAAGCAAAATCCAGGGCGCCCACAGAAGATATTTCACCATGTTGTCAGCGCCACCGCTTTCGCATTTCCTGTAATTTGTCTTTAAAGCTGAAAGGACAAAATCCAACTGGCGGAACAACTGTGCTGCTGCCCTGGATAATGGTAATGATAATGTATGGAAAACTAGACTTACGTTTTAAAATGAATGAAGCTCCAAGTTGAGCTTTTCTAGCAAGCATCTGCTGAAAGAAAACATTTCTCACCCTTACCTTCCTTTCACAATACGCTTGTATTGGATGGATGACAGCAAATGTCAGATAAAATTCTGCAGAAAAATGCCTTCCATTCACAGATGCAGCACATGATCAAGGTGCAGCAAGGGAATGCGCTTGCAATGGGGCTTGTAGAAATTCCTGTAAATATGCTAGTTAGGCGGGACACTGGATATGGAGAATGGTCCCTGCAAGCTTTTGTATGCCCTATGAGGTTCCATTGCACTGTCTGACTGATCCTTTTTTAGTTGCATTGACCAGCATGCAGCCAGAGGCTTCTAAGGACATAATGAACAGTGTACGAATGGAGAATTTTTCTTGTTCCTTGTGGTTAAAGAATAACACCATCTCAATGCTGCATTACATAAATT
Organism: Discolaimus major; assembly: GCA_034695185.1. NCBI lineage: Eukaryota > Metazoa > Nematoda > Enoplea > Dorylaimida > Qudsianematidae > Discolaimus > Discolaimus major. Next base: position 16,080 of record JAQIWJ010000609.1, read on the forward strand.
TATATTCATACTGAATGCTTATTCATTCCAATGCATATCTATAAACCATATCGCATACATAACAGATCATTACATATGCTCTATAAAATCAGCAATTTGAACCAATACCCTATGCTAAGGACCCTATGATCACACATGTTCAAAAACGTAGTCTAATTCATGGGATCCTCGACCGTATCCTACCCTATTCGAAAGAATTATAAATCCATAAATCTGTAAATGTTGGGATGTGGGTGAAATTGTTGCGCGACAAATTCACTGGCCCATCGACATACATGAACACGCTCTTCAATTGCATGGTCTTCTTGAACAAACCATTGGGTAACTGTTGGATTCTGTTCCCACTCATGTGCAAAGATTTCAGGTTTACCAAATCGTCGAAACATCCAGCCTCTATTTCGTTGATATCACTTTCAGTCCAAGAAAGACTTTCCAGATTGCGCATTCCCTGAAATGTGTCAGCTGTCAGTTTTGATACGGTCCAACTTCTTATGCTGATTATTTTCAATGTGGGTGATGATTTCCTTAACACCTCGGCTGGTGATTTAGTGACGTTAGGGAAGCCTTGCAGGCGCAGCTGTTCCAATTTCGAGAAATGCGAAACCATGTCGAGCAATTCATTCGGTGGTGTACATCTAATCAACTCCAAGCTGGTCACTTGACTTTCTTGGTTACTAAATGCTTGCATAGCGTTCTGCAAGAAGCGAAAATCAGTAACCTGCAAACCTGCAATATCGGGTGTATTCCTTGTAAATTCATTGACGGGTATGTCCAAATTGGGTTGATCTATGTATCCTTCGCCAGCCGTGTATATAATATTGTGCACACTGAAACCTTTCGCATTGCTCAGACCAGCCAAGCCGTTTTCCGAGATTGTGATGTTGACATCTCTAGTGGATCTGATCCAAATGCCAGTGATCTCATGGGCAACTTCATCGACGTTGTGTTGATGACATGCTTGCGCGATATTTCTGTGCCTATGTTGGCGGAACGCCTGATCCAGGGAAAGGTTCCTAGATATCAGGTTGCATTTCATGGTGGCACCGCAGTATTCCGATGGAGATTCCATCCAGCACGAATTGCGTCCTGGCTCCGCAATTTCGACCTCGACTTTGCATTCCCATGCAGATCTGGTTCCATAATCGCCTTCTGGAAAAGCTGGCCTGCCATTTATATCGAAGTGTTCACAATCTTCGATATGGGTGAAATTGGCAGCCGATAGATTATCAATGGCTGTACCACCAATATTTACACTTCGCAATTTTTTGTTCTTACTAAAAAGGCCATTTGGTAAACTTTGAAGCGGATTATTGCTCAGGTCAATATTCGTCAGATTCGGTGAATGATCAAATGCTCCTGATTCAATTTGGCTGATACTAGAATTCTTTATGTCTATTACCAGTAGGCCAGCCATACTGCGGAACATGTCTGCAGTAATTGTGGACACATTCCAATCCCAAATCTCGATTTGCTTCAACGATGAAGCTGATTTTTTCAATACTGATCCGGGTGTAATCCCATTGGGAAAAACGCCATGCCACAACCTGAGCCAGTCCAATCTCGTGCATGTAGCCACAATTTCTAGAATCTTGTCATAAGGCTTGGCCCTTTCGAAAAACAAATGCGCCAATCGATCTTTGTTTTCAGCCAATGCTTGAATTGTATTTTCCGTTAGGATGACATAGATCATGTGGATGGAATTGAGACCTGGTACGTTTACAAATGCATTGGGTGAAATATCCAACTTGGTCTGTCCATTGCCCTTGATCCCTATGTGTTTCAAGCGCGGTAGCATTTCTAGCCGACTTTCATCAATAGAAATATTTTCAGCAGCTGAATTGACCCGGATGTCTTGAAGGTCGTGAGCGAAATCAGTGATATTCCGAGGGCCATTGACGTTACCGGTTGCATTAATCAGTTGACGAAATAGCACTTCATTCAGCGAACGCCCATCAGACCCGATGTTATCGCAAGTGATGAAATTCGGACGACCACCGCGTCCAACGTGTCTCCTGTGGCACACAGCTTGGGAATCGCCATACCCAATGTGAATTGACCAAAATACAAGGATTACTGTAACCGCCTTCATTTTAGGAACTGTTGCAGGAAAAGATGGTTGTCGCTATTCTCGCTCGCTGCAGAAGGCTTCAATGCAAACAGGAGGGGAAGCTCGGCTCTAAAAATTTGCTCTCAATTTGAAGCACACTTCCAGGACGACCAGGCGAGACATATCATCATATTGTCAGCGCCACCGCTTTTGGCGTTTCCTGTAATTTGTCTTTTAGACTTCTGCAAATGGCGAAACCCAATTCAGCGCTGAACAGCTGTCTGGCTGTCCTGGATAATGGTAATGGTAATGATAACGTATGCGGAACATTTATTTTTAAACCGAACATGTCTTGTGAATATTAGC
>JAQIWJ010000610.1:0-18476 GCA_034695185.1 Discolaimus major
TCTTCGTATTCGAGGTATGCTTTTTGTCTCATTTCTCGCTTTGAAGCTCCAAATTCCGCTTTATTTCAGCACGTGGTATTCGTGTTCAAAGCGATGGTCGCCTACGCGATTCCGGACATACCTCGTTACGTCGTGGTTCAAATGCAGCGGGAGAGTTATTTGGCCAAACAAGCCTTGTACAATCGAGCTTTGACCGTTACGGGAACGACCGATACCGAAGAGACCGCTGATCGTCAAACGATCACGATGAGGAAAGCCGAAGAGAGGGCCAACAGTGGGATGTCGTTGATGAATCGCAACGCCAAAGATGGAACGCCCAGCGGCAGCAAAGCGAGTTTGGCCAATTCGGCGGAATTCCGATACAGTCCGGTATCATCAGCAGAATCGATGAATGATGACGACGATTATGGTCCCGGCAAAAAGAAGAAGAAGCCACGCATTGGCCGTTTGCGCTTGTGATTTTCTCATGGAAATACGTAAGGTCACATGGTGTGTTTTTTATTCGCCGAAGATTTTTCACTCTACTTGTCTGGTCCTTAGATGCTGGATATTGATCTTGCCTCCTCGATGTCGAATGTATGCTCATCGCTAATTTTTTTGTACTCGAATGTGATCATGTGATTTGCCATAACCTCGAATTTTGATGTTGCGATTTTTTGCCTTACTCGAAAACGATGTTGACTTGAATGTACTGTTTCGAATGGAAGAAATATACGGAATTTAAAATATGGTGTTTTATGATGATTGGGTATATCCCAGTATTTCTTGTATATTGAGATTTTTGTGTGGATGAATTGTTGAAGCAAGCATCGAAGGCATACTGACCGCTTCTTTTATCACTGAAGCGAAGGCTAAATTACCCAGCAGAAGCCATGTCAGTGTGTTTTTACACAATCGATGATGCTGCATCCAACGATCACAGTCCGATCGATCAAAAATCGATATCTATAAAATCGATATTTGTGATCACCTCGTCCGTTTCGAATGAAAGACGAAAATAGATTGCATAATTGAAGTCAGCTTGGTCTATTTATGCGAAATATGGTTTTGCTTGTTCCGTCTCATGTACTTTTTAAAATTCGAGGCATACTGTAACCGCTTTTCCATGTCGGTTCAGCCTCGATTTCTAGGCCAGTAAATTGGCTGTAGAGATTATGTAAACGTGGTTTCCTATACAATCGACCATGCTCTATCGATTGATGAAGTCAAAATCGATCGATCACATCTCTATCGAAAATCAATAATTGCGATCAAGTTGCTGAATATCTATCACGCGCGAAAATAAATGTTATCTTTGGATTGTCCATGTCAAATTATTGCAGAAAATATGCTTTCGTTTCGTTCACGGATATTTTTTGAATTTTTATGAAAAAATTTCTGATATGTTTTTGGTGAGAAGCTGATCATATTTTACAGTGCACTATTTTCACCATATGATCAGGCCATGTTCAATGGTCAAATTTGAAACGAAAATTCAGGTCTAATCACATTCATCCGATCCCTGATCATTTTCATGATCACGTTCTTTTGATCCATCTTTTGTGGGGCCATTCTTCCCTGAACTATCTTTCCCATTTGAATGTTGCTTGCCAGTTGAATTTTGACCGTTAGAATTCGTCTTCTCTTGTGATTGTTGTTTTTCTTGAGAGGCTTTCTTATCTTTTGAACTCTGCTGATCCTTGGAGCTCTGATGCTCACCAGGTCCGTTGGATTTCGGGGTCTCTTTCGGATGCTCAACCGACTGATCTTTATTTTTTGAGTTGCCATTTTTGGGTGGGTCTTTCTGTTTGGAGCCTTTATCCTTGGATCCATTTTCTCTGGATCCCTTATCCTTGGATTCTTTATCTTTAGAGCCGGTCCCTTTGGGGCCCTTATCCTTTGAGCCCTTCTCCGCAGATCCCTTATCTCCTGATCCCTTCTCTGCTGTTCCGGCATCTTTGGAGCCATTGCATTTGGATCCCTTATCCTTTGATCCCTTGCCTTTCGAGCCATGATCCTCGGATACCTTATCTCCTGATCCCTTATCCTTTGACCCCTTATCTCCTGATCCCTTATCATTTGATCCCTTGCATTTCGAGTCATGATTCTCGGATACCTTATCTCCGGATCCCTCATCTTTAGAGTCATGCTCTTTGGATCCCTTATCCTTTGATCCATTATCTTTCGACACGTGTTCTTTCGACACTGCTGTTTCTTCTGATTTCTGCCCTGATTCATCTTCTTCACTATGCTCATGTTGGCATTTTGGCTTTTTGTGATTGTGATCATGCTTTCGACGACAGCATGGGCATCGACACGAACATACGATTTCTTTGACGGCAGGAGTTGTTGCTGGACTCGTGGTCGTGTTCATTGTGGTCTCCGTAGTGGACGTTGTACTTTCTGTGGTCATTTCAGTGGTATTCGTGGTCATTTCAGTTGTGGGCGTGGTTTCAGCATGGACAGTCGTATTAGTGATTTGAGTAGTGGTGGCCTCTGTAGACGTGCCTGAAATAGCATGGCTAGTCAAGGGTCCTGGAACACCAGTATTTTCAGGCACTATAGGAGTGGTCAGTGGGATGTCCACTATTGATTTGGAATGGTCAGTAGTACTGGATTCAGTAGTCAGCTTTGAACTGATGCCAACAGTGCTTTCGACAGTAGCATTCAAGCGGACAGGACTAGTAGTGATCAGACTAGGGATTTCAGTGGCATTCGTAAGGGCAGTGCTGTAGTGGACAGTGCTATTCTCCATCACACCTGAACTATTAGTAGTGGTAGATTCATAAATCGAGATTAGGATTTCACTAGTTGCATTCATGGGAATCGTGATATTTTCCACAGTCGTATCGGTTACTGTAACTGGACTAGGGGTGGACATGCTGGATTTAGAAAAGGACGAATTTTGAGGGATGATTTCATTGGTGGTGGTTAGTGTAAATGGATTCGTACTGGATTCAATTGTGGTAGTATTGGAAAGGAGAGTGGTATTTTCGACCACACTGGGGCTGGTGGTGACCACTGTACTGATGAGTTCAGTCGTACTCGTAGTATTCAAAGAGATGGTGGTATTTTCAATTGGACTGCTAGTGGTCATTGAAATTGTGGACGCGGTAGATGTGGTCGTGTCTTGCATTCCTGAAAAAGGCATTGCCATGCTGCTTTGCATAATGTGCAAAGCTGAATGCTTGATTGCGCAATTATTTCTGAATTCATTGAAATCAGTGGATCATGCTTCATTGCAAATGCAAAGCTGAATCAGCGGCCGATAAAATTTAGCTTACTGCAAGTAAATGTTTGCTTGAAAATATGCGCTTCCCTTGTACATTCTTGATTAATCCTCCAAGTTCGATTGACGAACGTTGCATTATCAGTGATATCAGTGTAATTGATCGACACCGTCGTGCCACACCCTTTCACCAATACGGGCGTACCGGTTGTATTGGATGCCAGCAATTCCGAGCAACTACCATTGTAATTGATCACTCCATCCGGAGCTGTATAGACGTCATAGATTCTAGCGATGATCCCGATCTGACTAGCGTTTACTGTACGACCACATCCATCGGTCAAGATCCATGTACGTTTAATTTGCGCTCTACATGACGTCGAATTCAAATCGGTATCGAGAAAAGTCAATGTACTATTGCCACCGCAACAATTCTGATCGGTCGAAACGATGGGTATATCGAATTTGGGCACTGCACTGGACACGTTGCACGCTTCGGACCAAATTGCATCGGGTGTGGTCAAATTGATCATCGATTGATTGCATTTATAAAATACGTCGTCATTCAACGACATGCCGCCTGGGTATCTGAAAAATGCTTGCATGCAAGCATTGCATGCATCACGCAGCCAATGGCTGAGTGGAAAAAACCCAAAAACAGCATCCCCGGTTCAGGGATTCGAACCCTTACATACCCGTAAGATATGTAATCACTGAACCCATACGCGAATAAACCGAAACTGGAATTTTGCTGATGTTCGATTTTGAACGAAATCGGTTGACCACCGTTTTTGGAACAATCGAATTGATATTGGAACGCTTCCCAATCAGTACCTGGGATGAATTTCGCACTGTTGGCGTTCAAGAACGGTACGCCGTTCAAATGTAATTGCGAACTCGTGTTTTTCTGCACCACTAAATTCACGTGATGAGTTTGGAATTGCGGAAAACACGTTGCGGCTTGATAAGACGGTGCGTAACTCTCGATTTGCGGAACGATGGCGAACGCTGGATCCGTGAATTGACCCTCGTATTCTTGACCGTTGAAATAATGACCCAAAATCACCGGTTTCGTACTGACCAAATGAGCGAATTCCGATTGAGATAATAGGATATATTTCGAATGACCGGCGTGTAGAACGAACGATTGATTGGTCAACGTACCGTTGCATACGATTTCCGTATTATCCTCAACGGCGAGTATTCGGTAGATTTCCGTACATTTACTACAGAATACGGGATCCGTGCAGCACGAGGGCGGTTTTACGCAATTATGATTCAACGGGACCATTGCGAAATTTCGACCCAACGTCGATTTGGGCGGTACTTGTTCTACGGTATGATCGCACGCTATACAGCCTTTCGGGAAATTCGAGCATCTTTGACCGGTCAATACGGACACCTGAAAAAAATGCCACGCTAATTTCATGCTATTTTTATCGAGGCGTTTACAAATGCGATTTTGTACAATGCATAGTTTAAAATGACCTTCAAGATTTTCTGTCCTACGTGAATTGACACGTCAAGGGCGGTTATGGTCTTTGAATTCTCGAGGGACGACCGTTTAGTGAAAAGAAATTTGAATATTTTATGTGAGAAGTTTCAACGAAATCTATTGGCAGCATTCGTGGCATACTGTAATCGCTTTTCCGGGTGCTGCACAAATGTAATGCCATTGTTGACATGGCGTACTGTAACCGCTATCGGCCGCAGGAATGCTGGCAATTCGTACCTTATCACTGCATTTTACAGTTGTTCCAGTCATATCCAAATTGCTGGTGATATAATCGACACCGATCGCGTTCAATTTCGATACGCGTTGCGTTCCGTTTGGAAACGTTGACGTACAAGTCGTATTATCATTAGCAGCAATAATTGTCAATTGCGTGGGTTCGTTCAGCCACGGTTCGACGCCCAAAATAGCGTATTCGACGCCCAACGATTCCACCGGCAATGCTAACCATCCGTCCGCGCTTTGAGTGGCGAAATTCAAACCGTACACGATGAAATCGCAAGGGGCGCTCAGCTTTACGCCGACGGTCGAAGCCACTTGCAATGGATATACGACCGCTTTCGTATTATCTATGATCACCGTTTGATTGGTCACCGGCGGTTTATTGACCGTGATGGTCACCGTGCATTGTGGAGACGACGTGGATAAGATGAACGCGTGTAGAACTTCTTGCTCCACGTTCGGATGGTTGAAATTGAACGTTTGCACGAATGTTTTGCCCGCATTACTCAGGTTTGCTGGAAAAAAGATTGCGATCAGGGAAAGGGTCCCGGTTGAAGCCTGGGCTTCAGACCAGAAGGGACAATGCACTGCTCCTGAGGTCCCTGCAGGACGTCAGAGATGGCTATATGAACCCTGCTGAAGCCCGTGGGGCTTCAGACCACAATAGAACTGTCAGCTGAAAAAGATTTGCGATCAGGGAAAGGGGCCTATGGTCCCTGCTGACCATAAGGGACAATGCCACTCCTGAGGGACCTCAGAGATGGCTCTGCGGACCCTGCAGAAGCCCATGGGGCTTCAGGACCGCAATAGATGTGTCAGCATTGCAAAAGAGCCTTGCCAACGACATTTCTGCCCACCAAATTGCACATCAATCATTACCGGCGGATCTCGCATTGATAGCCATCAGCAAGGCCAAGATGAATATTTGAGAATTCATAATACAGTACCTATATTCAACCTTTTCTGCGCTCAGCAGTGAGTCGGTTTCCGTTTTTCGTCTACGTTTTATGCAATGCCCATTGCGTAGTAGTATGGTGTATGCATAATTGAGAAAACGATTTGGCCCTGGGTTTTTAAAACGTAAATAAAATTTCCATAAATGGGCATTCACCGAAACTTTCTAGTATACAAAATTTCGATTTTAACAATCGCCTCGGGTACATCCATTGAATTTACTTCGCTTTACGTACAAATAAGCTTTGCATTACAAGCCCAGTAGTATTCGGATATCGGAAATCGAAAAATAAGCCCCCTTTTCGAAATCCATGAGAAAATGTATTCGGTTTTCAGTAAATCTCCACTCTTGCTGTACATGCGCAGGTGTAAATTTCAGTCAATATGGTCAAATAAAGAGTATTTTTCTTATGCAATGGAAATTATTGTTTTCCACCATGGCCTCATGTATTTACCATGAGTCGAAATTTGGCGTTGTCTTGTATATTGCATAAACATAGACTAGCCGGACTCCGATGTCCAGTCGACTGGTCTGGTCAGTGTAGTTTTGAAAATTGATCGACATTTGTATACTAGCATGTCAACATTGCTCATCAATATTGGCCATTTTTGGCCGTGAAATCAATGTTGATCGGAAGGACAGTGCTTGGACCCTCGGATGAGGAAGTAGTCCTAGTAGAATTTTGACCACCCACGATGCATTGCAATGTATAAAATTTGAATTGCTAGATCCAGACTTGGACACATCTTGTCAGGTGCCCAGAATCATTTTCACATATTCACAAAACAAAAGAAGCTGAAATCACTCAGCACTAACTGGTTCATCAATATTCACTCTTGATTTGATACCAATTTTTTACTTTAGTCATGTCATGCAAGAGCAAAAATTGAACATAATTGTGCAAAGGCGGTGCAAGCCAACTAGCATAATATATGGTGCATGCATAGTGCAAAGGATTATCAATACATTACCCCCAAAAAGTGAATTAGCAAAACGAATCAGTAATTATGTGCTTCAAAGTCCTTCAATTTGTCACGATTCTTGAATTATTGACTCGACACATTCTTATTTGCCACGAATAATCTCGAAGGCGTCCAACAAACATGGACAGGCACGTAGCATGCGCAATAATTTGGCCTCGTCGGTTTCATCCGTTTGGCAGCCCACATCCACGTACTGAACCGAATTCGGAGATGAAGATGGACTGTTGTAGTCGATGTCTTCCAATTCCTGATCAATCTCGGCCAGACGATTCCCGTAATCGGAAGCTCCATGGACGGAATTCGTACCTGTATTCGATTCGTCCCGTTTCGTTCCATTTTCAATCGTCTTGAGCCAATCCGCATACGTCCGGATACCGGTATCATGACCAGAAGCCGAATCCGGCCTCTCCGATTCCTGAAAAAAAACTGATGAGTACATGAAGTCAGGATTGTGCAAGTAAAGAATACAAATCAGCTTACCTTCTCCTGCTCCTCCTCATGTTCCAAATCTGGATAATCGTAGTAATCCACTGAATTTTGAAAAGCAGTTCTTTGAAGCGACATTTCAATCGTAGCTCGGGCGTTTTCCAAATTCGTAGCAATCTGTTTGAGAGTAGCGGCCATACGTTGACGATGTCCGGCAGCAGGAGCATTCGGTATATACACCGATGACGGCAACGGGAACGATTTCATGGCCAATGCCATGCCATAAGTGATCGTAGTCGTAACGAAATCAGGCAAAATCGTATTGTTGACCACGACGCCACGGCATCCAATTATCGTGTTCTCCGCTTCCGTGAAAATGGCACCAGGGAGAATAAATAAATTATCACGACGCATAATATTGTCCGCGACTTCGGAGATCGATAATGTTCCCAATAATGATTTCGATCGAAGCATGTCCATAATTTCGCCCAATGTCGCCTCTTTCTTGCCACCATTCTTCTTGGAATTCTCGTTCAATAATGCCACCGCTTCTCGAAATATACGCCGCATGGAATATTGGACCAGACTCAATTCGCCGTCGACACCAACTGACCAACAATGCATTCTCTTACGAACGAATTCACTCGACGCCCACAATGAACGACCAATATAATCGCGTAGATTATATTGATGAGCATGGGAAATATGGCCAGGAATAGTTTTTAACGATACCGTAATTCCTTGCTTCAATTTTTCCTTGATGAAAACGTCCAAGTATTCTTGAGCATAGCATTCCAAATACGATAATTTCAATAAATCCGCTTCCGATGGCATGATGATTGTACTTGGAATGTAATACTAAGGCAATTAAAGCACCAAATCAGGGAATTTTTCGAGATTCTTTGGTCGGAATTTTATTTACACTTTTCGACGAATTTCCAACGAATCATGGCCATGCAACGAATCTGAGCTAGCTCAAGCCGCCGCATAGCAGACATCTAACTTTCCTATAGCAGGCCTCAGCGGGACTTCGAAACATGGCGTACTGTAGATCTCACTGCACAACGAAATTTATGGCATAACTTGTTGATTACGAATATGTTGAAAAATGCACAAAATAATATATTTCTCGGAATAGACATAAATTCAGAACCATAATACCTTATGAAACGTTACATGGAGATACATATTTTTGTACAGTAATAAACGCTTTTGAAAATTTTCATAAGAATTCCTTGAAATCACGCGTTTTCATCCTGATCGAGGAAAACGTTCATCATCACATCATTATCGAAACTGAAGATTCCGCCTATGAAGAGGCCGATTCCTCTTTTTCATTGGCTTGGACATTTGCTGTCTCTTTTTTCCTCTTATCCTGCAAAAATTCATGCATGAAATTGCGCAATTTTACTTTGAATTCTTGCGGCACCTTTTCGAATGGCATGGGCATTGGTCCAGGAATTGGGAATGGACCGTCTGGAACGGCTGGTCCAATTGCGACGCCACCGACCGGTCCAACGGGTCCAGCTGGAACCGGACCCAATTGACCGATCCAACCGGCAGCCGGACTGGTTTGAGCTCCCCAATTAGCCGTGGCTTGGATAATGTACGGCCAATTGTACGGCATGGGTGGATAATACGGATAGAACGGAGCGGCTGGTCTCCATTGAGCTCCGTATGTGGACCCTGAAAATTTGACGGCTTGCTAATTTGGAAAGCAAAGCTTTTGGCGAGTTGCACTGCAATTGTGAGAGATTTTGCAAATCGAGTCCAATTTGATGGCTTGCTAATTGGAAAGTGCAGCATTCGCCAATTTGCATTGCAATATTCATGCATTGCAATTCTGAGGACTTTGCAAATCTAGTCCGATCAGAGATATCATAAAGCATTTTTCGAAAAATGCATGCATTTGAATTTTCATCGGTTCGCAAAAATTTGATTATTCGACCAGTCTTGCACTTACAGACTGGACAACAATAATACGGTCCAATGTCCACTGAATTCACAGCGTAGCAATACGATTGCGGTGGGCATTGAGGCCACGGGCGTTTAGCGTCGCATGTTTTGCCCAACGATTCACCGCCGGGACACGCACCGTGAGCTACAGTAACCGAATGCGAAACCACCGACATGGCCGGTTCGTGAATGACGGCTGCTGGCGGTGGAAATGGAGCCGCGACGCCCATCGGTGGTCCGGGTGCAACGTGAACGTGAGGTCCCAGCGGTGGCGGCATATGCGGACCACCCACGCCATGGAAATGACCGAAGACGGGTGATCGTTTTGATCGATCTGGGGCGTCTGAAAGAAGAGATGTGCGTTCGAGAAAATTCAAATTTCGAGCACCCATTGTGCAATGCATGCATTGCATTTGCATGAATTTCTAAACTGGGTCAGTTTGACACTGGCATCACAGTATGTTGTGATTCATTGCCCGCAAATTCGTTGTCCTGCATCCCAATGCAATGATCTGCAATCCAAGCCTTTCGAATGAATTTTCACAATTTTGCTTGCACGCATGCAATTGCAGCAATTTCCAATCAAACAGATTGAAATTCAGAATATGCTGATCAACAGCCAAAAAATCATTTGGTATACTGTAATGCAAATTTCGAGAGAGCAATGCACATGCTGACCAAGCTTTTATGACCATCTATATTTAGACCTGATTTTGCAATGGTGATCGTCTTGCAAATATTGGGATTTTTTACATGGAAATCAGGAATTTCTCAAACTGAACTTGGTGCATTGCATTTGCATGCAATGCCATGGCATACCCTTCGAAGGCATGCACCACTATTCGATTGCATCGAAAATACACCTCAATTGGTGTCCCTTTGCAAAAAAATATACCTTCACTATTCAAATCATCGATAACAGCAGCCGTTGTGCACGAAATAGCCGCGATGCCAAGAATGATCATAAAAAGGCACGAATTGATTCGGCCTGATGAGAACATGATTTGTGTATTCATATTTCGGATCGACCACTGAAAGGTTGATGAATTCGGGGGCTGAGACCAGTTGGGGCAATTGCTTTTCAAAAAGCGGCCGCCTATGAAGTCTGCTTTCGACGAAGACTACTTTTCCTGCCCGGTGAAATTGGCCAGGGGTTGTGGATGCTTGTTTAAAGCTTTCGGCCCCGAGTCACGGCGACACTCGAAATCCGGTGGACGGGGGTCTAAATTTCAAGATTCCGTATTCAGCCACTGGAGGAGACGGGGATCGGGTCTTTTCCTTGCTTCAACGCTCTCCCGAATTGAACGGTCCAGTCAGTATAGAACGGATGGGTTAGGTATCGTGCAATTTATATGCTCACTACCCTCTGCGCACCCGACCCCTTCAAGTTAGCTTTTTGGGGGGCAAACTCTCGTTTTCTCAATTGGAAGCGTATTTTGTAGAAAACCCTTTTCCATCAAGCCTTCGATTTGGCTTAAGAAAATACGGTGCACGAAAATGCCTAGGATTGGGGGCATCCTGTCTCGCAAGAAGGAATATGATGATGACGGCTTGAATGTTTTTTTTGCCTCTCATGCTCTTGATGCGCATAGCATATTTCATTTGCACTCGAGCTGGACACGTGTCCATGCTGGCATTTTCCCCCCATGTCTCTGCTCGTTTTACGTCATCGGGAGGTCGTTTTGGGAAGTTTGTCTTCTGCCGAGTGGAATTGGTCACTCGATCGGAACGCTTTATTTGCAAAAAAGACCGTCTCGCAAGCTTTCATCTCGAGATCAAGTTTTAAAAATGCAAAGCACTTTCTCTCTGCTGCGGGGGAAGGAAATTATGTATGAACATTGATTGAGCGAATTATTTGGTCGTGTTCTAGTCATCGACGTACGTAAATTTGAAAAGCGTGATTCGGGGGGGGGGGGGATTTGATAAAAATCTAACCATGTGAAGGTGAACGAAGTTTTCCACCATGTTCCACTCATTGAGCGAGCGTAGAAACGCTCAAAAAGGTGCCGCCTTTTGAACCGTGCAAATATAAAACTGTACGTATACATGCATTCCAGGAGGGATTGGAATTTTCGTTTGTTTTTCACTTTCGTCAACACACACACACACGAGTCGGAGAAGGGAAAGACGGTGTTGTTCTCGAGTGTAGTTTGACACGTGCACCGTTTTGAGAAATATTTCAAAACTTTCTTTTTCCCCCACTCATCAATCTCGATCCGTGTGATGAGCTGATTTCGAGGACATGAAAACGCTCGAAATTCCATTCGGGCAAGAAATGTGAGAACTACATTTGTCCATTCATGCACGGAAATCCTCGACATGGTCGAGTGATGCACTTTTTTCAAAATCACGCGTGCACGTCGTTGCCAATTAGCTGATTCGTATTCATCGATGAAATTTTATCCGGCTGAAATACAGTACGCCTGGTTTTTTTGCCATGTCATTGGATCAGATTCAGCGACCAATCACGATTTTGGGACTTCGATCCCACTTTTTCGACACATTGCGCAATCTAGCATGATCGACCTCAAAAATCAAGCAATGAGATATTTGAACAGATTTTGAACTTCAACGAAGCCGATCACAAAAACAAGGCAAAGAAAGCAGCCATTTTTTTTAAATTTTCCAAACAATTAAAGGGGAAGCTAAATCATACACCTTCTCAAATACGTCGTAACTTTTAAAAGTTACAGAAACTTAACTTGAATAATTTCAAAAGCAAAAACACAAAAGCACGTGTCCGTGTATATACGCGGTCATTTGTCTATATATCATTCATTAACAGCAAATCAGTTACATGAATGCCCTAAATCCTACTCCGTAGCTTCCTCCTCAATAAAACCAAAAATTTCAACAATAGCATAGTATACAGCGAATAATGACCGCGGATTTATCTACAACTCACATCAGGCCCCCAGTGAAATCAATCGTCGGCATCAAATGCAAGACGATATTATGCCAAACCTGACAAGCAACGAAATCATACCCGCAATTTATGAACAGGCATGATCACGAATTTACCTTATTTCGAGACAATATTCCGACCTGATGTACCGGCTTCTTCCTCATCCGAATTCTCGCCAGCAGCAGCTTTCATTTGATTCGATCTTTTGCGCGGACAATTCTGCACCTGATGACCAACGTGACCGCACAATTTGCACAAACGATCCCGAGGCGGTGGTTCCTTTTGACGCAACGCGTGCGAGAAGAAATAAGCCTGAAAACAGTGGTCAATTTTAATTCCGTCGATTAGCCATCGAAAAATGGCGGCTTACCTCCAAAGCTTCAAACGTAAGATAATCGCCGCATCGTTTCCCCAATTCTTTCTCGTGACGTGGATGACCGAACGCCTCCCTCGCTTGGATGAATACTTTCATGATGTAGATGTACACTGAAATGAGGAAAACGCGTTTTAATTCACGCATCAATGCGTGAAATTCGCATGCATCATTCGCACTGATGCATACAGGGCGGGCTGACAAAATTCAACAATGCTTACTCCTCCAACTCAATCCCGAAGCCAAATTGTGATTCAAATCGAACGGATCTTCAATAGCCAACGGTCTGTCCGACCATAATTTCTCGAATTTCGTCAACGGCTCCGAACGACGCATTTGGATAACGAAATTCTTGGCGTTGAATTCCTCCGTGTAATAGCGGAAGAATCCCAACCACAGTTCGTGCAGTGATTGCTTGTTCGAACGATAAGGCTTCCAAATATACGGCTAAAATGAAGGATATCAATCACATAACTGATAAATTTCCAAGGCAGCACGACTTACCACTGTACGAACATCCGCGTGGAAATACGTTTCCCAGCCTTCGACCGCGTACGATTGACGTCCGCCCAAACGTGGATCGAAAATCTGAGACGATGGCATGATTAGCATCAAGTTACAAATCGAATGCATTCCGGACTTACCTCTTGCAATACTGGAATAACGGGCGGACTCGTTCGTTGTAAATAATGTAGCATCATAATGACGTAGGCGTACGACGATAAGCTCCCACGACTGGCGTCTCCAATATCGCAATTCTGAAACACAGAAGATTCACGTCATCCGAGTGATCAACGCAAATGAAAATTCCATCTTACGTACCTTTGCAAAAACCTTCACCAAATAACCCAGTGCTTTGACTCGTTCGTCGATCATTGAATACGCCAACAATAATTGCGTATTTCGCAAAGCCTGAAAAAATCTCATTGCAGCAAGGTCTTTTGAAATGTATACAACATTCTTACCAGGCAATTATACAGGCTAATATCGCCTTCCAATTTGCTTGGCACGTGGAAGAACCGAACGATTGGTACCTTCGCTTTTGTCACCGGCAGCACTTCCCGGAAATCTTTGTCACGCTTGAGAACATTGGCCACCGCTTTGATAATTTTCACTGGATCTTCAGTCTAGAATAGAAAACGCAGATGAAATTCAAGGACTCGGTACTTGCAGAAAATGCAAAATAACATACCGGATCCAAAGCCATGACGTTCCCAAACGTCAAGCATAAATCCAAATCGCTGCGAATGAAGCCAAATCCATTGCAGCTGCTCCCGAACAAGAATAAGCGTACATCCGGTCGCAGTATAGCTCGAAAGCGTAGTTCCAATTCTCGGCGAAAATTCTCTTGCCATTGTACGCGCTTCTGCGTTATGGCGTACACGAATGATAAATCGAGCAGGAATCGATCCAACGACATGCCGTATGTTGGATGAATTGCGGGTAAACGGCACAATGGTGGCAGTTGCTTTTCCGGGCAGACGCTTGCATGATGACCGATGGAGTTGCAGAACGTGCACAGAATAGTTGGCAGCTGAAAAATGATTACATTTAATATGCATCCAAAGGAGATATTTAAAAGTGCTCACCTTTCCACCAGTTAGTAGATCTTTCGCAAAAATGAATATGTAATCGGTGAATAGTAATTCCTTGACGGCTTCCATCACCGTCGGATCCACCGCCACAGTACGCTTCTTCAGTTTGATTGATTCCGTCTTCGTGGATCCTTCTTCGTCGAGCGTATCAACCCTTGTTTGCACAGTTTGTTCCAATTGAAGTTTTTCTTTCTTCTCGGTTAACGCGCTTCCGTCGATTTCAGCATTGACGTCGGCACCATTTGATATTGGCATGGATCCAGCAGATTCACCAGACTCGCTGTCTTGCTGAAGGCGTCGTTCCGAAGCGATGGCGTCGTCTTGCGCATCGTCCATCGTAATCTCTTCTTCAATTGCTTCCACAATGCAGTCAGGTGTATTCATAATCTGAAAAATGAAATTCCTGTAAATATCCCGGGAGCGAGATAACGAAAGTTCAAACTTACCGCCTGCAATTCCTTCATTCTGAATACTCCTTCGTCGTCGTCCGTACTTGAAATCTCGCTGCACTCGCTGACGAGGGTAAATCGCCGATTCATGCCGCCAGACGTCACGGCCGAGGCAGTCGGTTCTTCTCTCATTGAATTTGTTCCGTAGTTGGTGTCCCGTTGGTCAGAGAAATCGGGCCACTCATCATCCAAATCATTCCGATTTTCCGCATCGAACGCCATTGGTGTTGCTCTGCCGGACGAAGGCACGTACGTTAAAGACACGGGCGGCGATTCGGCCGAGGCAGTATCCATGTCTACGCGTTGGTCGGCATGATCCATATCCTTTCCATTCGTCGACGAGAGCATCTTCTGGACGGCTGATATGGCGTGTGGCAATCCGGGCGTCGGTTTGGTGCGATCTTTGTAAACGTTCAAATTCCACTTCGGATCCGCAGCATAAATGTCTTGATGTAAATTGAGCATCTCCTCGCGATGATAACGGTAAAACGGCGACAGTCCCACTGGCAGGATTTCTTTGACATCGCTTGTCTTCTTCATAGTGGCCAATAAATCGGTAAGAGCCTTCTGAGCTTCGGCGGCAATATCACTGGAATTGCTTGGCGGATCGCAGATGCCGGTGGAATTGCGACGGCGTTCAGTCACAATTGGCAGGACGTTGCGTAAGACCAGTTTATAATGTTCGTCGAAATCAAATAACGGTCCGGCGATGGTTTGAGGTACGCCAAAATACTTGTACGTCGTACGGAAGCAATGCATGGTGTAATCGAATGCATTCTGAGTCATTTGAGCCACGTTCTTGTTCATCAGAAACGGATCTGAAAGGAGAGAGATTTGTCATTATATCAACATATGACAGAACAGAAAATCAATAAGAAGTACGCTCCTTACCTTCAATTCCGAAACGCCTTTTATTCCACGTCCAATCTTTCTCCACACGCGTAACTGGCTTGGATGAACGTATATTCACGACGTACAATTGACTGTCGAAATCCAGCGTATAATATTTCAGAAATCCCATCCATAATTCGGCCAAATTCCATTCGTTATCGTTGATTAAAGCCGACGATGGTTTGATGAAATCGTTGACGTTACTGATACACTTCTGGTAGAACGTGACGATGCTGGGATTGGTCTTCACTTCTTCCATCTGCAAACGGGATCAAATTGTCAAACTGCGGGTGAAAAAATGCTTATTCAGCTTACCTCGTGCAAAATTGGTAATGCGGGCGGTTGACGTTGTTGCAAATAATGAACCAGCATCAAATCGAATGCGTACGGCGGCAAACAGCAAAGCGTTGGCTCGTCCAAATGGCACAACTGAAAACAGAACGACTATGATTACAAGGACAAGAGTACTGTAACTTTGCTTACCCTAGCCCAATAGCGACAAATTTGCGCTAATCCGACCAGCTTCGGAAACCGTTTGGCGTAAATTTCCAGCAATAAAGTGATTTCGAATGCTTGACCATTGCAAACCGATAAGACGCAATCCACTGGCAAATCAGGCAGAAATCCGATGGCGCATGCGCGGAATTTGACGTGCGGCCACTTTGCTTCGAATTCAGTCGTCACGTCCGAGAAGGATTCTGCAAGAATATTTGGATGTATATATACGCAATATGGGAATAAGAAAAATAACAATCATACGTACGGGGGTCTCCAATCAGCAGATTGTAAGCGCCTTTCAATGCCTCCGCATGTCTGATATTCTCCGGGAACAATAATTCCAAATTCACGTTACTGCCGGCCAAGGCGAATCCGGTACGCGACGAACCATACAGACGTACAGAACAGTCTGCAAAAGGGGAAATTAGATCATGATCCACAGATTTTCTGAAATCAGTGACCATATACAACGCAAGGACTCACCTGAATGCAAACGCTGTTGAAAATAACTGGTTAACCAACCGGCAAGTTGGAAACACTGCTCAACATGGCCAGCCGATCTTCCGCATTCTTGCACGATACGATCCAAGACGACATTTAAAGCTGCGCAATGACCATCAGCTGGCGGCCATGGAATTGATTCCAGAAGTTCGCCCAAATAATATTCCTGCAACGAAAAATTCTGGTTCAACTCATCAGCCATAGACATACATCCATGCAAACTTACGTCTTTGGCCTTCTTATGTGCAGCATTTTTGACGTGTGAATCGGCGAATTTGAGCGTATTGATATGATAATCGCAAAGACGGCAGAAATAAATGGCTGCCGGGAATTTTGGCGTCCTCTGAAATACGGAAAATTCAATTTAGAGTTGAAATTAGTATTCTGCGCATATCCTACCTTTCTCAATGGAAATACAAAATCTTCAGCCAATCGCGGTAACGCCTCTTCGTCCAAGGGTTCGCGAGGATCTGAAAAATGAAGCTTTAGAAATATGCAAAGAATTTTACAAAATTAACCCTTACCTTTCGGCGGTTCTTTCTTCTCTGGCTCCTTCTTCTTTTCGGGCTCTTTCTTCTTAGCTGCCGTTCCTTTTGCAATGGCTTTATTAATCGCATCGGCTACGTTCACAATTACGTGCGGTGGTTGTAATTTCTCCTTTTTCCCTTTCTTCGGCTTCTTGACCGTAGAAGTCGGTGCCGGTGGAGCCATGGCCATGGCCATTTTTATAATATTTCGAAGCGAAATTTGAACGATGCTATCGAATATTAGTACAAGTTGTTGTCAAAATATCCAAAACGAACGAACGATGTAATCATTCCGTCCGGAAGATAAAAATAAAATATTTTTTCCATATTATGACGTCGCCCGCACCCGACACGCGAATCCGCACACTCCATTCCGCTCTGATATAAGCGGTCTGCAGGCGGGCGTTTGAATTTTCGATATAGGGGATATAACGTGGAAGGGTACTGTACTATCCATAATTTCTGACGAATTTCGATGAGATGAAATTATCGATGCCATGATTTTTTTACCAGCTCATTTTTCGCATACATGATACGGGGGCATTCATCAAATCGAACCGACACAAATGAGAAATCATTCCATCATCTTTCTGATCACTTTTCGAATCATTCATCACGATCATAGAAATCGTCCTTGCATTCTCTTTAGCCCACAGTGTATTGCTTCCAGAATTGTACGAATTCTAAAAAGAAAGCATTTCTTCAATTTGAGGCTCGATTTTAAAATGGCAAATTTTGTGATCAGAAATCACATGATCATTTCGGATCAAGACTTACCTTCGTAGCTGATTTTCCCATCTTTGTTCTTGTCGGCCATTTTGATCATTTCGCCAGCTTCTTCCACGGAAATCGGATCGCCCATTTCGGTCATGGCAGCGCATAATTCTTGTGGCGAAATGTTGCCGTCGTTATTCTTGTCGAATTCCTAGAAAAACTCGATTTTTGAATGATCGATTTTGAAATATTCAAGTTCATATCTTACCTTGAAAGCTTTCAAAGCGGCTTTCTCCGCGTCCGGTTGCGACCATTTACGCCTGCGAGTGACCATGGTCAAGAATTCTTCCAATTGCATGCATCGATCTCCTGAAAATCGATTATATTTTAAAATGCGATTAAGACCAGATTATAAAGAAGAACTTACCACCCCTGTCGTATTGTTTGATGAATTTGGCCGCTTGTTCACGAGTGATGGGTTGTCCCAAATTGGTCATGGCTTGTACGAGTTCCGTTTCCGTCAACGATCCATCATTGTTCAAATCCATGGCTTTGAAACGATCCACCAACGTTTGCATCTCGATTTCGCTTACTTTGTACTTTTGAGACTGAAAAAAACACGAGCGGTTACAGTAAAACAAAAGATCCAATTTTGGCCTTTGAATACAATGCATGACAAAAATCACTTACCAATGCTCGGATGTCCACGGGTCCTTTTTTGACCGACGCTGATTTTCCTGATTTCTCCCTGCCCGATTTC
>JAQIWJ010000611.1:0-18468 GCA_034695185.1 Discolaimus major
AGATATCTTATTACCCTGTGGTGATTGATTCATTTGACACACCAACGCTTTATGCAGCGCTGATCCGATCACTAGCTTCTTTCCATCACTGGTCAATAGCCCAGTAGTCGATCCGCTCAATTGGTCACCATCATCAGCGTAGATTTCTTCAACTTTCCAACTGGTATGGTCTTCATTGAATGTGATTTTCAATACCTGAAAATATCGATTTTATACTTTGATCAAAAGTGGTTACAATGCATTGATTTCATTGATAGCCTCAGCCTTGACCATTGGTCAAAAAATGACCACTGCTTTTTGAAATCCTTTTTACACACAATGAATTCTGCTGCAATTGTCTCACCTGTGATGGCATTGAATTCTTCTTTGGGTCCATTAGGCTCATGAACATTCTGTATAAAATTGGATGAGCACCGATCCAAACTGCACCGTGGGAATCCACTTTAACATTGTCCACACCAGTGTATAAACTGATCGAACTGACCAATGTGAGGTTGGTTGGGGTTGGTTGGATGCGGTACACTCGCAATTGCTCGTCCATGTTGGTGGCCAAGTACAGTAATCTGGAAATAGCATGTTGTGTACTGATCAATCTGATCAGTGATTGCATTGTGATCATTATGTGATGCAATCACAAACTGGGGAAACAGTGATATTATTGGACCCAGGCAGGCTAATATCAGCAAACCAATAGGCATTGAAACTGCAGTGGATACTTTTCCAAAACCTTATTTGGCATTGATTATGGGGCAATCAGCAGTTCTGCAACGCAAAACGACAATCTTACTTTTTCGATTTCGATACCGCAATTCCATTGGGTCCTTTCAAACTGCCCAATACTTGCACGAAATTCGAGCCGTCATGAAACCATACAGTGCCCAAAGGCAATTTCACAGCCATTTCCAATGCGAATCCGGCCGGATGTGAAAAGTGAACGAAATTGGATATGTAAAATTGATCATGCCCAATCGCAATCAGACTGTTGGGGCTGAAAAATGATAAATCTGACAGGTATGCTTTGCAAAATGCTATTCAAAAACTCACTTTGAAATCGATGGATGCGATACTGATTTTTTGTAGATCAATTGCTTCTCAGCCAACTTCACTTCGAATATGTCGATTGCATGGGTCAATGAATTGATCACGTATAATGTTGTGGTGCCTGAAAAAATGCACTGATAACTGATGTGATCATTTGATCAGATTTGATTTTCTGATGCCCCTGGACATGGTTTTTTACTCTTGCAAACCATGAATTCGTACCTTTCTCTTCCCACCAGGTCATTCCTAATGGGAAGAAATCTTCAGGTTTCCATCCTTGACCGCCTTTGATCGTCAATGGCTCAGCTTTGGATTGTTCATTGGATGGATCGTACATGAAGATTTTGCCAGGGGTCTGTTTATCGGGGGAGATTATTGGCATGTACATGCCCTGAAAGGAAAATTGATTTTACTGATCAGTTCAGGATTGTGTATATGGAAGCATGGCTTTTCCAGCTCACAGAGCAGTGAATGCTGGACATGATCAACGTGGCCGATTTTCAATATTGGATGATGATTAGGAATGGACAATGCAGCATATTGACTTTTTTGGTCAAGCCCCGCATTTATCAGCAAATTGAAACATTGCCTTGAAATATCAACTGAAACCTGATGTTTCCATTTGCTTTAATAAACAGCAGCTGCAGCGCAAGCTGTGATATAAACTCCTCATACGATTACCGATGAAATCAATACTATCCCATTCGATAATAACACCAAATCTTCCGATCCACGTTCTACAATGCGCATGATTGGTGATCAGTAATCGATCACCGCATTCTTACCAATGCCCTGAATATATTTGCAATCTCCAGGTGCATGATGGTAAATGACTTTATTCAAATCCAGATCATTGCTAAAATTCAAAATTCACATGCAGCAGTGTCGGAATTTTGTACAAGAATGCTTACAGAATTTTCACGATCAACGCAATAGCCAAACCGTAGAATGCTATTGAGAAAATGGACATTGTAAATCAGTGCGGATACGACCGGTAATGCTGAATGAAAATCTGCAAATGGAACTTTCACCAGGGCTGGTAAAATCTACCTTTGGACTAGTTTTTGGATTTTTGTGAACTTTCCTACATGAGCAATAGTCTAGGATTCGATGTACACGTGCATTCTGTATACACATGGGCAAAATGATAAAAACATAAATGCAGTGCGTTCTGGATGCATCCCGGATCGCCATGCTCGGCTTGATCCTGTACAGTGATAAGATTTGACATGACATGCATAGGCGAATTTAGATGCATAAACGGTTGAAAACCGGATTTCTAAATAAATTTGTGATGTCCTGATGGATCCTTGTATGACAAGGTCCAGTTTCCTGTACCACGCTTGATTAGCTTGCGATGGGGCAAGGCCAAAAGTTCATGATTTATCGATTATTTTCCGCAATCTGATCAATCTGCTAATCAATGCTCCGTTATGGCAAGCTTCTATCCAATCCGCAAAGCTGACTCCACTCGATTTATGGGGTCATGATAAAGACTGGCGTACTGTATCCGCTACAGACACTGATTTGCCAAGGCAGTCAATATTCATTGACTTTTTTAAATGATCTGTGATCACTGATCACATCAAATGCAAATCTGATCACAATATTTCAGCCAATACGGCTCTTGCAAGCGTATAAATTGCAACTTTCTGAAATCCATTGTTTTTATGAGTCATTCAGGAACAAATAACAGGGTTACATAGTAACTGAATGGTCGTTCACATAAAGACCACCAAATAGACAGTATTAGGAATAATAAATCGTACATTGTACGCAGAAAACAGTTGACGAAAAATTAGTCCCATGCCAATGCACAGGACAGCAGTATTCATATCGGCTGTAAATATTGTATTGGGCAAAAACCATAACCCTTATGATGGTCAATGAACAGAGAAAACATAAGAGAACAAGCCTCGAAACGTACATAAAAAAAATCTACAGCGGAAAAAAGGACATCACGAATTACTGTACCTGACAGGAAAAGGACATACACGTCTCAGGAAAAATGACACTACTTATTCCTACTTCGATCAATCTAATAGTAAAGTGATCAAGAAATACCATTGAAAGGCGACTAAATTTTAGCATACTTGTAGGCCCGTTCAAAAAAAGTCAGCTTCAAAAACGACTACCCGGCAAAGCTAAGAACAGGAAAAAGCAATGCCCGTTTTCAGAGTGAACACACCTCGCTTCGCCTAATCACGTTTTCAAATTGCATGCACGAATGATCTGTCTCCCATAATTTCGAACAATGAAAAATATTAGACTAATTTTTCGAGAAAAACTGACATTAGAAAAAAGTACCCCTAATAATTCTCAAAAAAACGCATATAATACCAAGGGATGTGGCTCATTGATGATGCTGCTGTCGTTGTTGTTCTAGTTCCCAAATGATGGGCCTCGTTAACGGCGTATCCAATTCGGGATTATGATCTTTCAATGAATTGTATGAATAATGAGCAACTAAGTCAATTAAACTTCCGAACCAAACGTCCGTACCAGCGAAACCGAATGATTCTTCTTGACCATTTAGCCTGGATTCGATCAGGCAACTATGGATCTTCCCTTTACACACGACGCTCAACGCGAAATATCCATGACGACTTTCGGACGGTCGAACCAAGAACGAGCCGTCCTTTTGATTAGCCAACATTTGAAGCGTCTCTTGCTTGGATACATCAGTTAATAACCAATTCTTCGTATCCCTGATGACGCTCAAAGGCGGTATATAATCGCCGGATCGACTGAACGTAGCCGTCGTATTCACGGCCGCCAACGCCGTCAACGCGCGGTCGTAATCATTATTCAACGCGCCGATCAAACGTTCAGTCACCGACGAACCGCAACTGGCGTTTTCCGACGACGATTTCTCGTCGGCGATCAAATTCAAATCTTGCAGCATCTTTTGAACGACCATCGGTTGAACGCCTTTTCGTTGCAACGCTCGTTGCAAGCGTTCGCGTTGACGATAAATACGAATCAATTCCGGTTGATAAGAATGAATTTCTCGTTCCAAATGTCGAAGATGATTGCCGGCTTTGGACAGGTCTTCTTCCAATTTCGTCTTGTGCTCGTTCAAGGTGTTGCAACGATTCTGGAGAATCTCGAAATTCTCGCGTAAACGAGCTTGTTCGTGAACATGCGCGTCTTCTTTGAACCTGAAATGCAACGGGATGATTAGTTTTCAAATTTTCTGACGAAATTTGAATCCGTTGCGAACGAAGCCCATGATTTATGAGCATGCCAATATTTATGAATGAATGGCGCTTACTTTTTATGAAGTTCAATTTGGTCGTGGAACATGGCCAACGTTTCGTTGAACGCGGCCATTGCTTGTCGTTTAATTTGTACCTCGTGATTGATGGCCGAATAATCCTCGTATGCCGAGTCGTATTCGCGCGATCGTCTCAAATAATCCACGTGAGTTTGACGCAATTTCGTGGACAATTCATCCACCGTTGATCGCATGTAATCGTCGTCTTGATCCAAACCCGTCCTCAATAACGGATTCAATAACGTGATGTCCAAATTTCGATTATACTCTTTCAACGAATTCGTACGATAGAACGCGATCAATTCGGATACGCTATTGAACCGTAATTCCTCCGTCATGGAGAATCCGTATTTGCCGTCTTTTTGATAAATCTTTATCAACTTATTCGCACCGTCTTTCCTCAACGTCAACGTATAATCACCGGCCGTCGTTGAATTGCGGACGAGAAAC
The DNA here is from genome assembly GCA_034695185.1 of Discolaimus major. Lineage (NCBI taxonomy): Eukaryota > Metazoa > Nematoda > Enoplea > Dorylaimida > Qudsianematidae > Discolaimus > Discolaimus major. The sequence goes on from JAQIWJ010000611.1 coordinate 4,769, forward strand.
GTGCCTTCTTGTACGGCTAACATACGTTCGTTGACTTCTTCTCGACTGATATCGCCCCAAAACCACGCTTCGTCGTCCAAACACGACGCGTTACCGTCCAATCCTCCGAGGAGACCCGTTTTCGATGTGGAAGTGCAAGTGGTAGTGGATGTAGGTGATAAATCCAATTCCTCATTTTCGCCGATCGGCAGGAATCCGGGCGGCGAATTCAACGAGGGTCGTTTGGTGAGACCACCGCCGCGAAATGAAGTCGACGACGATGCTACTGTAATCGCTGAAGCCGCTGATGATGATGATACGGGCAGATTTTGGGGTTTCTCGCCCATTATAATAATAAATATATCGGCAGGCGTGATTGGGCTGTGATCAAAATAATGTTCAATCTAAAAAATAAGGTCGTTCATTTTAAATTTACGACTCCGTATCGCGCCAGTCTTGGACTGGTACCAAGTCCAAGTGCCGAGAACACTTTTCATAGCTAAATCGAACGCACGTTAGCTAACGTAATCTGGGATTTTATGGCTCTCTGATGACGCAAAATCGAGATATCAAAAAAAACAGACCATCTCGACTGAAAGTCAAGAACAGTAATGCAAGGCGAATCCTAGCTATCCGAAATGAAAGCACTCAACGAATGCTTTCAAAATTAGCCTAAATAAGGCTTCTGGGAGAAATCCTCACAATTAAAACAATACATCTTTTCTAGGTATTCGTAAAGTTCGCCTAGAAAATTAGCGATTAGGTCGAAAAGGTACCATATTTAGCACTTTTGACCGAATATAGTTTAAAGCTAATTAGTATAGTAAAGAAAGCCTCGTAGAAAAGGCCTGTACGACTTCTCACATGCGTCAATGTGAAAAAGGTCCCCCCTGCTCGCCTCATCGTCCTCTCGTTTTCTATTCTACTCCTCCCCTCCCCTCGCCTCTCTGCCTCGGTCGCAGCAGAAACTCGATTCCGGTGCCAACACGTGCAGGCGAGGCATAGTACGTTGCACGATAGGAGAGGGGACTCGCCTACGTACCAGCCGAATGAAAACCAGCCGCTGCTGCTTAGCTGCTCTGCAACTGACGAAAGGGAGATGGGGAAAAGGCAAAAGCGACATTCGTACAAAAGATAAAAGACACCTCTCTCTGCTTCATATGCTCTCCACACCACTCCAGGCGGGGACCTCCGCTCTTTCCCCAAATTATTTATCTTATGTAAAGACACAATGATAAGAGGAAAAACTTTTCAGCATTACTCAAAGCGAGTATAAAAATTCTAAATTTCATTGACGTAAGATAGAAATCTATTCTATGCATAAAAAGGCTAGTAAATCTTCTATTAGATGATCAGAATTCTAAATTTGATTAGCTAAGAATAAAAAGAGAGCTTCCATTACATTAGCTCCTGGGCGGATGTAAGCGAAAAACGGGTTCAACTAGGAGAAAGAAGCCAAATGACTGCGGGTTTTGCATTTTGCAGGCGGTTGCCAAGCAAAAGTTGGCATTCGTCCCAATCGCAACCCCCCTTGCCAGCCTCCGCATAGAAAATGGCCAATTTCACAACAGACAGCCAGTAAAATGGAGTAAGAGTTTTTGCGAATTAAATTGCGATATTTCACCTGAATTCGTAATGAGCAATGAAATTCGAAGAAGCACATGCTATCCATGCATCTGCTGTCTCGTGTGCATGTGACACATGGCTAGTATCCAAAAGAAATCACAAAAAATTACTCATCCGTGACAGGAGAAATTGCTGATTCGATTGGCAGTTACTATCCTTAGAGAGCTGAAATTTCCAACCATCCCGCCCCAGATGAAACGGGCTCTTTCCGCCATCAAATTATTTGAAAAAGGCTGGATGGAAGTTGCCATGAAATCATCTCTGCTGGCATTCGAGCGAGAAAGTCACGCATTTTCACAGTGAACAGAATGTGGGAAAGATGTACAAAAATGGTGACAAAAATGCAGGGCGTGGGTCAGCATTGCTGCATGATGATGAATTCTTATCACGGTCACTGATAAGCTTCGCTCTGATTAGATCTTAACATTAGCATTGATAACTGTCCTACAGGGCGAATGACCTTATAAGGGCTGGGCAATGATCGAGTGGCTATGGAAATCCTGTCCCATGCTGACACTGAACTCTCTATCATTCGTAGCAGTCACGTGACCACTAATTTTATCAAGTGCTTATCAAGGGCATCGTGAGCAGACTCAAGGTTTCTACGTGACTTCTAATAGAGCTAATGAAAGCTCATTTGAAAGGAAGCATGATTGAAAGGGCAAAGCTAAGATGGCAAAGGTCACATTCCCAGGATGCACTGATGAAAAATCATAGCCTGGAACATGAGGATGCAAGAAGTGTACAAATGCTTCATGGAAATCTGGTACCACGATAATAAATCGGTGTCATTTCTCATACTACAAGAAATTGGTTCCATAAAAACATGCTAATCCAAAAATCGACCCAATGAACTGTACCAATTACAGTAATCCAAATTAGCTAACTACCCTTTTTTGGTTCAGTTACTTTTTGGACACCCTGTACAATAGTAGCCTTGGTTTCAATCAAGCATCACCCATGCCCCACCATCTCTACAAAATGCTATACAAAATGTGCACGACGGTACCCTGGTTGGCTAATGATTACGTAAAAGCTAAATGCCAGAGCAGACAGGTGAATAAACTGGGCGAGATCATACATAAGGAATAAAATTCGAATCCAAAACGAATGGCGTGGATGCGTCACGTAGTGAAAATGCTATGGAGAAAATTCATACAACGAATGCCATTAGTTTACTATTCGGAAGCTTCCAGGTCAATTGGAAGTAATGAATTTTATTTATTAACATGCATGGCACTAATCCAGATTGGCATCCGGTCGGAGGCAGGACAAATACGTGGGTTGAGTTTGGAAAAAAATTTCAGATTGATTGGGGTATACGCCCAGTTTGGAAAAAAGGCATTCTGTGAAAGCCAGATGCTAGGCTAGAAATAGCTAGTGAAAAATTATCAGGTACCTATGTGAGATGATGATAAAAAGCGTCTTTAAAAACGCTGAGAAAAGCAGTCCATTGATAATTGAACTTTTTTCGTGATGAGCCTAATGATTATTACCGCATTCAAAAATCAACAGACTGTAACCAAAACTGCATCCGCCTACGTTGAATCTAAAAGTACCCAAAAAGAGATTCACTCCCTTTTATGATAAACATAGAAGTGAAATTACGCCAATTGCCCTCTCCCGAAATGCATTTGCAACCGGCTGAAAGCCTACTCGTTTTATTCAAAAATTGATTGATTGCATGACTCTTTGCACCTCCCTCCCAAATTCACTCGTCTGACGATTGACGAGGAGAATGGAAAAAGCCAAACTACCTGGAGGTATACCAAATCTAGTTTCTATACCTAATCAATCTTCATACAATCATACACCTGCCCTTCCCATTGCCCATGAGTAGGCATGAATTTTGTACAGCATTTCAGCCATAGCTAAACTCAACGTTTGTTCATTCGAAAATCGCCTAGTGGAAAAAGATAAAACTAGTCTCTCTACTCATAAAAGCGTACAACGCCCCTGGGAGTTGACATTGAACGAGGGTGTCTTTTCAAAAATGCATATAGAATAGCTTTTCCGCAGGTGAAGCATTCCCATTGGACAGGAAGCAGCTGCTTCTCCTGGGCAACGGCGGAAAACTTTGAATACGAACTGAAAAGATAGGTCTATGCACTTCGACAATGAGGACTGGTTCAGGAGATTTAGATTCAGTTCGTGATGTGACACACAGGCATTTCCCCTAGCATTCACCTGATGCTATTGTATTGAGAGAAACTAGCTTCAAAACGCAATTAACAGGTGCTACAGTGACGACAATGGACTGGCTAAAATTACTGTACTCGCAAGGTGTAGAGATCAAAGTTCAATTTGCACTGAGGAAGATGATTCAGAGAAATATGAACGGGCAAACGCGATAATATGCTTGTCATGACTTTTGGCACCATATAGCTAGCATGGTTCAGGCCTTCAATATCAATTTTAGAAAATCTTCTTAAAATGTATGCAGACGCAAAATTACTCTTAAAACTGAAGCAGAATATGAAGCCATTCTAAAGCATCAAACTAGAATGCAAGAGCATTGGCAAAGCCGAATGAATTTTGGCAGTCCTGTTTCAAGCTTGGCCAAGGAAAGCATGGCCAAGCCAAAAGATGGCCTTGAATTTTGCATTGATTAGTGATAAGGACAATATAATGATTATGGTACCAAGATGACCGCAGTGTGCTTTCAAAATTTGCAGCGAAAATCCAAAAAGCAGCCATGCAAAAATCACTCGTTTTGATTGCACAAAAATGGCCCTTCTTTCAGATGATGCTATGAATAGGACTTTTATTGGAGACATGGGGGCAAGCTTTAATCGAATCGCTGGTGCTATTTTTATCAATTCAGCAAAATCAAACCAATTCATCACTGCTGGCCAGTTTGCTACGCGACTGGGCACCCAAATGATAAAACTTCGGTGCATTGGAAAGTTGAAATCACTGATGCGAAATGTGGAATTCACAAGCAATATTCGACAAAAATTTGATCATGCTGATTACCTTCAAACCTCAATGCCTTTACTGACACTGGCCAGGATTTGTCCTCAATCCAAATCAGTGCGAAAAGAACCAATGCAAAGGCATACTGTAGTATGCAAATCCAAAAAACCCACCAATTTTTAGCCTATCCAAATTGGATCATGTTATTGCACGCCCGTCCATCGATGGCTACTGTCAACATGAATTTGACGACAACCACCTGAAGCAATACTTTTTCATCCATCTTCTTTTCATCAAGGGTGCCAATTTAGCCTTGAATAATGACGTCAACGGTTGGATGGTGCCCAGAATAATCTCGCGTAATTCGAGACCGGTGTTTTTGCTCTCATTCATGGCACGCCGGTTTTTCTCATGCTCACCCCTCTCGTCTTATATGTCATGTTTTTGAACAGAACTTCCGTCCTTTGAACACGACACAGGGAGGAATGCATTCGAAAATAAAACCGTAATACAATACCATGCAATACAAGGATCCTAGGTTACCCGTAGATACTGGTATCTATTTTTAGCTACCCTCCTTTTCCGAATGACCACTTCGATTTTTCCTCTTCCTCTAACGTGTAAGCTTGCTTGCATTAAAAAATGATGAAAAAGGGCAGTGAACCGTGGGTTGGGAATTGTCTAAAAATAGACACGCGTTGTAGGTACATGTGGGTGGTAAGCTGAGAAAAAATGGGGGCGGAAACGAAAATAGTTTTCCTTCTAAAGAAAGAGGAAAGAACGACCTCGAGGCTAGCTTTGATGAGTTTGTGAGGGATTACTTCCTCATTTGATGCAATCAAATTTAGCACGCCTGGGCATGAATGATATACTTCGCACGAATTCTTGGTTTTTTTATTTTTCCATACATGGTGGATTTTTTCATCGGCGTATTGCTAAAACGTGATAAGCTGCCGTTTATGAACATTTGATGAAATATCAACTTTTTATTCTGGGCAAAAAAATTCGCACAATGCTGGGCATAATGATCTTTCAAACGGTACATTTGAAGAACTGAATTTTTCACGTTGCACTCAGTTGGCTTGTACATGGAAAAAATCAGTATGATCAATGCAAAAATCTGTTATGCGTGGACTACTTCATACTCTTTGGAAGTAGTCTTGTCAAATGTGCCCGAGAAATACTGGATCTTTTCTTATGATTTTCCCTCGCTGCAGCTATGCATTGCATATCACGGTAGTGGATGACGATCAATTTAATCGATATCATGGTATTAAGTCATAAGTCACTTGTGACAGTCGCACCTCTAAGGAGGTCATGATCAGGGATCAGCAAGAATTCAGTCAATGAGCGTTCATTGATGAGCTTCCAATGGTCAGCATTGGCATACTGTAACCGCTTTCATAAGCCAATGCATGAAAGGCCTGGTGTGACTTCTGATATGATCAAAGATTATGAATCTAGCTGTGCTATCCATGTTCACATGAATCGATGAAATTCTGGCCAAATTGCGAAATATGAATCAATTCACTTCAGCCTAACCTTCAGTCTCGTGTCAAACAATTCCATGACAGTTTTCAATTCCATTAATCTTCAAAATTTCTCAACGTGTCCTAATGACCTATTGAAATTCATACTGACGGTTGCACAAGGTCAATTGTACAGAATTGCGTGAAATCTGGTTTGTCTAGATTGTTAGAACAGTGATCCTTATTTGGTGCATTTTATATTCTTGTTCAAGATACACATCTACCGAAATCAGAACTCCCAAGGCATGAGCTTATTTAAAATCTCATTGAAACTTTATCTATTCTCAACCTTCATCCACCTAATTTCGGCTATTCAAGACGACGTAAAACCAGAGACATTGAAACGTTTGAGATTATCTTCACAAAAATCCAATGCAATTGCGAAGAAACGATATAATTGCACGATTTTGATCAATGAATTGCATGATTCGGGTACAAATGTCACCGATTGCACTGTACGTGCTGGGAATTTATGGTATCGAATCGATGATTTGTAAGTGATTTTTGATGATTTCAAAATTGTGATCTAGTGATGGTTGTCATGAATCGGATGCTTAGGGATTTTCAGAGATTTTGGCCAAATTATTGACCTGTGCACGCAGTGCTTGCATGCACTGCAATCAATTTACTGCATCGATTAGAATTTGGCAAATTTGCATCAGCAAATTTTGCCCAAAGTACTGGTAAATCCTCATGAGCTTTGTTTCTGAATCCTGAAAAAGTTGCTGTTGCAATTTGCAGTTTTATGTCGTATTGTCAATGCAAAATCCAATCAATGCCACACAGACTAAAATGATCAAATTTTCTAGAATGACATGGGAACAAGCATGGCACGCATGCCGTCGTATCCACGGTTCCGATTTGGTCAGCATCCATAATGTGGACGAATACAATATGCTCAAATATTTATTTTGGATGCCTGATCAAGATCACACAGCCAATTGGATCGGACTCAATGACATCGTTCGAGAAGGTCATTGGTCGTGGACTGATTCTAGTCCGTTCGATTATCCACGTTGGCTGGCTCCAATGAAAGAGCCGAATGGGGATAATGAAGAGAATTGTGTCATGTACCAATCACAAGTGGCTGGCGGCGGGTGTTGTTGGGCCGATGGATTCTTGGATTTCCGGTGTAGTCATGAGTTGCCAGCCGTTTGCAAATTGAGGAATCCGAAATTGTAATAATGATTGGAATGTGTGGATAGCAGTGATCTGAATTTTTCCATTAACAGATACAGTACTGATATCTATCACTGATTATCACTGGCACATTGGTCAGTTAAAGAGCATAAAAATTCTGTCATCAGAGTGTTTGGATTGAGTGAAAGTCGTGTCATCACAGCAGTCTTTTATAAACACCTGGAATCATCATCGCCCAAACGTTTCTGACAAGCAATGTAAATGCTGATAATGCATTTTGCTATGAAAAAAGGATGCACATCTCGACTGATTGCTAGCTTCAGAAATTGATCCAGTTGATAATCATAACTCCTATGCAAAAATTCATAATGTCACCAATGTACTTGTGGTCTCACGTCCTATCCAAGATGTGTCCAAGGTCAACCATGCCCAAATTTGGTTGTACAGTCATCATACATGCTGGACATGCATGCAATCATAAGCATGACAATAGCATTTCAGAATCTTGGAATGACCAGTCTTGTTAGTCATGTTCTCATGGGCCAGATGTCTCGAGGTCTTCAATCCCAAAGTTGCCATTTTACCATTTTTGGCGTACTGTAAAATCGTCCATGCAAGACCACAGCGTGATCATTATTAGATGCATTTAGCAGTAATCGGAAGGATTGATTGATTAAGTTGATGCGCTTTATTGATGCAAGGAGATTTCTTTTGGCGATTGAGTAATTTGCACCATGCAGAACCTATGAATGCATTTTCCAACATCAAAATCCAGACCCTTCTAGTAGTTTTCTTTGGACTGATGCCTCAAAAAGTGGATATATGGCTGCATTTCCTTCCCTTCTCGGTTAGTTTTGGCAACGTTTGCTCTGAACTGATCTCGTATCACCAATATGACTTGCAACAAGAACAATAACGCTGTAAGCTAATTGCACAAAATTGCATGCTAGCTGACCATTTGATTCTGATACAGAAAGCATATACAGTATTCTCATCTCCTAGCTGACAAAATTCCACGTTGGACAAGGCCCATGTTTGGCTTGCACTGGGCATCACAAGCTTCAGTGGCGCTGTTCAGTGGATTCACTGCTGGGATACTGTACTTTGCATATGCCACAAAAACTTAGCCAAATATGACTTTATCTATTCGAATTCTAGCTATGCTTTGAATACTTCTATGCAAAGTGAGCATTTCACTTGAATATGATGTTCTGTTCAGTATTCATAAACTCGAGCTTTTTCGAAATACTTGCTCCACGCATTCGATCCGTTCTGAATATCCCTCTCATCTTGCAATAAGCATCTTGTCGTTAGTCATGGCCAAATAAGGCCACGAGTGCGCGTTGGCCAGTCGTCATGGCAAAGTGCCAAGTCCACCCCGTTGCCCCCTCCCGTGGCTATCTTTTATGTAGGAAAATGAAGACAAACAAAACCGTTGGCACTCGTTCAGTATTTTTCGACGTTAAAACCACGTTTACTGGTTCACTTTCATATATGCTCAGCTAGAAAAACCGGATTCTCTCGATTGAGAAAATTATTACTTGTTTCGATGGATGGTCAGTAAATTTCCAAGTATTGAAAAAAATTGGTGGCGTATTTTCGGATGAGCAATAACGGATTATTTGTGAAAAGAGAAGAAAAAAACATGGAACGAGATGAGACTTCCGATCCGAATGCATTCTTGAAGAATTATTTCCGTTTGGTGGCTGGATTTACTGCTACGCATGGTGAGTAGAAATATTTTGGCTATTTAAATTTTGTATTTCATAAATTTATCATGAAACAACCCGAAAATATACACAGTAAACATTCCATGCGTCAATTTTAATCATCTAAAAGCAAACATTCCGTCCCTGATCTCGGTGTAAAATTAGATAATCCCATTTTCTAATGATATTTGAAGCATTCACAAATTTTTACCTTCTATTTTGATCACGAGGCATAATTTTATGCGCATAATTTCACCTGTGATAGTAAATCAAAGATTTTAGTTTATATTATTCATTGTATAGCTGGGAATTAGCCCTGATATATTTTATCAGCCTAATTAAGCATCCAATTACTCATTAATTATCAGCAAAATACTTTTGGGCCATATTTTTATACTCCACATTACAAGCATTTATCAATATATTGATCAAAATTAATCGATCTTTATTTCAGGAGCCTCTCGATCAACGGACGATCGATTGCACGATCTGAGCGGATTCGTACAACAAACGGCCAGACACGCGACGGCGGCTCCGACGTCGCCACTGATCATGAAACCGGATCGTTTCGACGTGAACGCTTATTTATCGGCCGCTCAACAACCGGTACGACAGCAGAAATCGTATTTCCAATCCGCGTTGGATATGCCGCCGACGGAATACCTAACGTCGCCCGATCATCATCAACAACAACGACGCCACAGTTTGGAATCCACGTCGGCATTGGCGTTGGCGAAGATGTCGAATCCGTCGTCGATCATATCTTCGTTCTCGCATTCGGCCACCTCCACGCCGTCGCCGTTACCGTCCAATTTAACGGCCGCCCAATTGTGCCGATTGATGTGGAACGAAGTCAAGCATCGTACGTTGCGTTGCGGCGTATGTTTGAAGAATATCAATATCAACGAATCGACCGTATTATTACAACACGCCAAATCGCATTGCGATTTCGAATCGTTCGAATGTTTACTTTGTCGAAATTCTAATCCGAATTTACCTCCGTATCGTACGAATAAGGTAAGGTTGGATAATTTTTGTCAAGTTTTATCATTCATCAACCTTATTTTTCAGTATCAAGTCATGTACGGCCATATGAAAAGCGCTCACCGCGGTCGAATGATCATGAACGAGACGTGGCGTCGATTAACGCCGACCGAAATCGCCAAAATCGATGATCAATTGATCGCGATCGCATCGCCTCGTGCGTCGATCCACGATGATCCGGAGGAAGATCGGAAAGTCCGAGACGTCATATTCCAATGTTTCGGCGAATGGGTCAGTTTGGAGAGAATTTTGGAACACGGAAAACCCACGCCGATTCGTCAAGATATTGTCACCGTCGACACGAGAAGGGAGAATGGCAATTATTATTTTCCGAGTGAGAAGAATTCCATTGGGTAAGTACTGGTTGTGGTTGGTTGCTTCTGAGGTTTGTTTACAAGACAGTTTGTATGGATGCAATTCTAATCAGCAGACTAATTACAAAAATGCATTATTTACAAATCACATCTTTTCGTTTCAGGAATTATCTTGGCACGACCACGTTGGCATTGCCATTGGCTTCAGCGTCAGCATTCGGAGGCAATTCGTCCAACAACGACGTCCTATTACAAGGCGTCGTCCAAAGGGATCAATCGAACGCATATCAATATCCGTCTCATGGTCATTCGACAGCTTCGTTATTATTGCAACAACGTCAATCGGCTATCGTCGCGCCAACAATTCGTCGGACCTCAGTGCATGAAGAATTCGAATTTCGCCATAATACGACGGCCAACGACGAACGTGCAGCCGCGTTGGACAATTTGCTCAAAGCTCAACAATCCAGGAAATCCATGAATTCGGCAGGGCATTCAGCGGTGGATATGGCGGATTATACATCCAACGCAGGGTCGATGACCATTTTGGATTATGGAAAGCAACCGATCACCAATGCAATGGCGGCGGCGGTTGGACCACCGTCTCTGTTAATGAAGCAAAACAGAGCCAGGTATAGCTTTAGAATAAGCCAGTCTAATTAGGGTCTCATGGCTTTTTGTTGCTTAGGAAACGCGTCAGCGGCGGTTCTCGTTCGTTACCGGCATTGGAGGCCATCAACCAATTGTGTCAACAGCTTCGCAACGAGGCCAGTTACTACGACGGCGAGCAACGTTCATCAATCGGACAAGGGCAAGGGCACGAAGGAGAAAGACGTCCGCGTATTTGGTGCCATTTATGCAAGAAAGCCATCGAATTACCCGAAGCCGCTTCTCGTTACATGACCGAACACGTGGCCTCGGCGCACACCACGGCCAAGTTATTCTGTTGCGCCACGTGCCCGTACGAAGCCAAAACGTATACTCAAGTCAAAGCGCATATCAAGAATCATCATCCGTCGACGGCCACAGCCACGCCGGCCAATGGGAATTTGGACGAGAAATACACCTCGTTGAAAGATACGTTCACCGTCAAGGAACCGATCATGATGCCGTTGTTGAAAGCGTGCTTCATGCCGCATCATACCGGAAATACGACGACGACCTCAACGTCGATTCAATCGTTGAATATGGGAATGAAGAATGGACCAGATTTTCGTATGGAGACCAATTACAGTATGGCTAGTAGCAGGTGAGTGGAGATCGGATTTTTAAATTTGCATTTGATCCAGTGTCCACATGGCACTGCGCGTTGAGTGCATAAACCAATAATGCTACAGTACCTAATTTCGTTTCAGCTTCTCGACCAATTCATACAAGCCAAAGTCGAACAAGCAGTCGATTGGGAAAATTCGCAATGGCATCTTGAAGTGTCGTCGTTGTGGATACACGTCGTCTAGTCGCGAGGAATTGGCTCGTCATCGTCGCACGACCTGGTGTGCGTACACGTGGCCAACGGTTCACGCTTGTCCGTTTTGCGAATCGTTCACCACCCGATTCTCGCATATCCTGGAGAAACACGTCGCACGTTTGCACGCGTTTCGTTACAACGATCGCGATTATCCAAATTGGCAAAAGTCGATGATGGGAAATCAGCATGGATTTTAAGGGCAGGTGAGTGTTTGAGTATTGAAGTTTTGCTTAGTATTAGCAGCATTGTGAATTTGAGCAGGCTTACTGTAGTGCGAGGCATTGCATTAGGAGTTACCGAGGCCTGTAATTTATCAAGAGCTTTTTTTGTTCTATTTGTCAAATATAAGGCCAGCATTGTTTTTTTGTACGAGCCCGAGTACAAGCGTTGTTACAGCAATAGGCCTCATGACAACAGTGGTTTTTTGTATTACTGTAGTTTTAGCCTATTATTGAGTCGATGTTCAGTGTTTTGTGAATATGAGTAGCATTTTTTTTGAACAAGATTTGATGTTAGTGTCCTTGACTCGTCGGCTGGAGGGTTTTTTCCATTGAAATATGCCCTCGTTCGAGCCAAGTGTTCATTTCTTGAATCCAGTGTCTTTTTTTATAATCGCTTTTTTGATCAAAAATCAGGTCACCACGTCTCCTTTGAGTGAATTCGTGTTTTTTTTGTTTTGCTTTTTGATTTTGCAAACTCGAGTGCATTTTGCAAAACTGATAAGAGCAAACAGGAGGACGTGTTCATTGTTTTTCCATGTTGAAGCGATTTTTTTGTCTTGTTGTTTTTTTGAATGGCATTCTGGGAAATCGTTGCTTTACTTGTTTTTTTATTGACGTATTTTTTGCTGGCGCTTCGAGTTTGCCATGAGTATTTCATCGTTCTCAGCGCTGTTTTTTCTGATATCCGGCAGCTTTTCATGTTCACAATGTAAGCTTTGGTTGGATGGATTGGAGATAGGTTTTCGGCACGTGCCCAATTTAGTGAAGGTTTTTCGTGGTTCGAATTGTGGTTAGTAACATAAATACATGGTTGAATGTGGTATTGGAGCGATGAAATTTGATCAATCCATGCATGAAATTGGGAACCAATGGTTCCCGCTTCTGAATCGCAAAAAATCATGCGATTTTGAGATGATTGTGGCTGATTTGATCAGCCCATCGATGGCATAGTCGTATTCTGCAATGTAGCAGATATATTTGTATTTATAATGGCAAATCGAAGATGGTATCGGTGCTCCAATCAAACCTTTATGGTAACTGCTGTTAATAATGTCGATTTGTAGCATCATGTCTAGCTGGCATGCTATTCTGAAGCCAGAGAACCATTTTTTTACTTCGGAATTCTGGCATGGATTTCCTAAATTTACTGATCTTGTCTTACTGTAGCCACTGTTATGTTCATGATCAATGCTTGTTTTGCAAGCATGCAAATCAGAGTCATGATTGGCAATACCTGTTTTGAGGAATTTCAAGTGAAATGTAAAATGCCTTAGCAATTCAGCATCCGAAAATTTGATGCAACGAAGTGCCCATGAATAAAGCTGGTACTTTCAAACGTGATTCACTGACCATCTCTTCTATATTGCACACCAATGACCAACTGCAAAATGTTTTCCAATTCTCCCTTCAGAACATGGACATTCACTGCAGTCCAGTAAAATTTTCCATATCCATTATTTGTTCATCATGCATCCGAAATTTTACACCTGCTGAATTCGAAAATCGATGACTCAATGAGAATGCGCATAAGGAATCAGGCTTTGCAAGGTATAAAAATAAGCATGTTTCTGTGTATGGTATGTTCTTTTGAACGACATATCCACTCAGGATAAACGAATCTTTGCGAATCGATTGATCAGACAATCGATTGATCAGTGAATTGATTGATCAGTGAATCGATAGCCATGGCAAAGGTCATTGAATGTATTCAGATTTTCATTCTGGCATTTTCTGTCACAGGTAAATTTTGCTGG
>JAQIWJ010000612.1:0-18453 GCA_034695185.1 Discolaimus major
GCTTAGGCACGCGGATTACTTTGTTTCCAGAATGACTGCTCTGGCTTAGATGGTATTTGGGCATTTTACCATTCGTTTCTGTTTTGGGCCAGGTTGTGAATTTTTTGGGAGCACTTTTAATTCGCAGCCTTTCCAAAATTCGGAAAGACGTCAATGGATTCACCCCCCCCCCTCCACCTCTAAACACGTGGGTGATGGCTAAATGAAGATTTTCATTTCGATGGATACTGGAAATTTTCGACTGAGGTCTAGCGATGTTAAAATTGCGTGTTGCATATTGACGAAGGACCTTCTGATAATTAGATTTCGATTGGATGAATATCTAATTTGTTTTTACCTATGTTATCCCTACTCTGCCTCCGCATTATCCTTTGAACCGCGTATTTCCTGTTAGCCGTGACCGTCAGCTGGTTTCCGTCCATGCATAAAAGAGCCAGTTTTAGTTTGCTTACGATCGTCGAATGCGGCGGTACCTGCTGATACTTGGTTCAGCTGCTTTCCCTCGTCGAAAAGTTCTTTATATTCTTCCCACGTACTAAACGGCGTGACAATTTCTCCACCTGCGTTGAAAAACCGCCTCCCTGGTTTTCGTTCGTGAATGCGTATACGTGCACGATTCACGTTTGGAGCCTAAACATCGTCTTTTAGAAATATTCAAAATCCATTCAACGTTTCCCGTGATGATGCTTATTGTATTGTCTGATTGAGTCAACAATCATCGATGACCGGTTAGAATTCGATTTTGGACAATCTCAACGACCGGAAATATTATCAGAATTTTATTCCACCTCGATATTTTACGGACTTTGAATTACGCTGGAAATTTATGTGCGTTGGATTGGATCGAGTGTTATTGGATTATTTACGGCTGAAATCGGATCATTTTATCGGACTGAACGTTAAATCATGAATCTCTCATTCTCTGGTTGCGGATTCATGGGTATTTATCACGTCGGCGTTGCCAGCGCGATCAGAGAATACGCTCCTCAATTAATTGGTGATCGAATCAGCGGCGCATCGGCTGGTGCGTTGGCCGCTTGTGGATTGATTACGAATAGTTGTTTGGGTAAGTCAATTTTTTACATTATATGATCATTGGAATGATCGATTGGCATTGTTCCAAAGTCTGATCACTCTCGTTTTCCAGGCCAAGCTACCAGCGATGTGCTCAAGATCGTCATCCAAGCCAGAGCCGGCGCACTGGGACCATTACGACCATCGTTCAATTTGATTCGGGTATTACGTCAAGGATTATTGAAAAATCTTCCACGCGACGCGCATAAAGTTTGCAACGGCCGACTGAATATTTCGTTGACGAGATTCTCGGATGGCAAGAACGTATTGGTTTCCCAATTCGATACTATGGACGATCTCGTTCAGGTGAGGTTTGATTTTCGAGATTTATCGATAGCTTAAATTGCAATCCGCTGTTTTAGGCGCTGGTATGCAGCATGTTCATTCCATTTTATTGCGGCACGATTCCGCCTACTTATAAAGGAGAGGTGAGTCGAAGTTTTTAGAATCTTTTGCATAATTGAATCATGAGGAGAATGCGCAATGACGCGTGTTCATCATCTTCTCATTTCAGCGTTACATCGACGGCGGTTGGTCGGACAATTTGCCAACCTTGAACGAGCATACCATCACGGTCAGCCCATTTTCGGGGGAATCGGATATTTGCCCTCAAGACAGCGAATCGTCCTCGTTCTTATCGTTCGATCTACGCAATACGAACGTTCGCTTTACGGCCCGCAATATCTACCGAATCGTGACCGCATTATTTCCGCCTCATCCCGAGATCATGTCCGAAATGTGTCGACAAGGATTCGAAGACGCGCTTCGTTATTTAGCTTGCAATGGTGAGTGTTGGCTTGTTCCATTTTTTCTGCATGATTGTTTTATCAGCAATAGTCAGAACGTGTTTGCATTTTGCGTTTGCAAGAGATATGATGAGTCGTGCTAACCTCATTGCGTGAGTGAGAAAGTTGGTTGGCCGCGTAGATGAGAAATAGGCGATTAGTTGCCTGCCAAAGAGCAAAAACCATTTAGGTTAAGGCGAGGCGCGTGCGTACGTGCTTATAAAAGATTCTTCTTAGCGAAGCGTAACAAAATGGTGTCACCTGGCACCAGGCACTAGTTTGTTGTAGTTAGCTGCTTAGTTCTTTGGTGGGCCTGATAACCTTATCAGTTCATAATGCTGTCAGCTAAGCATGCTTGTCTGCCAGCTTTTTCCCCCCTTGCTATTCGGTTTTTCATCTTTGCTAGAATGAGAATGTGCGTTGTTGGCGGGCACGTGCTTTTGTTGGAGAGTAGGAAAGTGCATGAAGATATGAAATTTAGGCGTAGGATAGGTGTCCATCCTCAGTGACAAATTCAGCGGTCGGAGATGAGGATTTTGAGAAATCCGTTTAGTCACTGAGTGAGCATAGCACGAGCTAAGCGGGCAGTTTTGATCATTATTCTGCGACCAGCTTTGTCTCATGCTGGAAGAACGTGAATTTCCATTTTCCAATGGGTGCAGTTTAGTAATTTATGCACCGAATTTTCGATATCATCGGCATTTTAAACATGCTGAACCTTTGGCCTCTCGTTTACGCCAGATACGTTCCCCAAAGTTGGATTTTGACTCTAAACAAGACTGGTAGTATACATTCTGGTACCCTAGAATGGCAGCATTGTAAATCATTGTATTCCGCGTTTATTCGACTTTGAACTGCGGAGCCTTTAGATTTTTGCTGAGACTTAAGATTAGGAGAATGTCAATGATGAATATGTTTGGAATTCCGGTTTTGCATCAAAGGAGGTTGCGCCAGTGCTTGGGCATGCGGGATAGATGCGTAGGAAAGTTTTTGAGATAACCATTTTGAGTTTTTGTAAAAGAATTTTTTGAGCATTGTAATCTTTGCTGAGATGGCATTATTAATGCCATCATTATGAAAGCATTGAGACCAAAAAAATGCACTGGCAAATGCAGATTTTCGTTCATGTCTAATTATCCGCCCTATTTTCAGGCCATTTATCATGCACCCGATGTATTTCCATCCGATCGAGCATCGCCCTAACGACCGATCGACGATTTGATCACGATGAAATTGTATCGGAAACGGACGAGGAAAGCATTCAAATGGCGTCCGTGGACGAGATCACTGCCAATACAACGCCAGCGACACCGTCTTCAGCGGTTGCAGCCAAACGAGCTCGAACGGCGGCTTTGACGAAAGCGAAGACAACGCCGAGAATACGCTCCAGAACGATGCGATCTTCAATGGCCAGCGGCCGAAATCTGGAACCGCATTCGATGAGCGAAAATCACATCCATCATTCCGAAGAAACCGAATGCGAAAGCTGTCGTAATGCTGCTCGCTTGGCGGCCGGAAAAGGATTACCGAAAGTGGTCAAAGACAGTAAGTATTATTGATCGTTTCAAATTATACTCTGAAATAGCAATGGTCTTCCTTTTCAGCGTTGGCCATCGCGGAAGCTGGTGAACGTACGTTATTGACGAGGTTACTTCGATTGCCACCAGTCAAATGGCTTCGATATTTGACGCTTCCATGGTTGCTGCCGTTGGACGTCACTTATGCGTTATGCAGAAAGTAAGAATGTTCTTGTGCTACTGCATTACCTTGATTACAATTAACTCTTGTAGATTCCTCGAATGGCTGCCAACGATTTCCGAAGATGCAAGCTGGTTGATCGATCGAGCAACGGAAGCGGTGCGATTTATATTGAGCGAGATCGAAGCGCATAAGCAATTATATACCACGAGGTAAGCTGATTTATGCGAAGAGAAGATCAAAATCACTAACGAGACGTCGTTTTTCAGGTTTACATGCCAATTATCAATTACGGAATTGAATTATTCGAGTATGTTATTCGGCGGCACGTCTCCATTGACACCACCATCACCACCGACGGCGTCGGCTCAATTACCTCAACCACCTCCAGCTCTATCGAGACGCGTCAGCGTGGCGGCCGACAACGGAGCAGCGCCTGGACAATGGACGGTGGCCGAAGGAAATGTCGGGTTCAGCGTCGGCTTCAATCCGAGGAAGAAAAGCGTACGCGAAATGGCCAACATTGTGCAACGCGAAGATAAAAGCTCCAACGATCCAAGATCGAAATTCTCAGCGGCTCGTGTGGCGCACATCGCCGACGACCTCGGTTTGGAAGGCCTCCAGAAAGCGGTCAGCCAAGGACCCAGCCCGTATACTGGTTCAATGGAAAACGTACGTTCGGATGAATTGGATACTTTCGCCTCCATATTGAATTTCACCAAACGTCAAGAAGCATTGATGGCTTTCTACTATTTGGACGAGAACAATCAGATGAAAGTGACCGAAATTTACGGACTGAACCAAGAAGACAACGATCGCGTGGCCAGCCTGGGAAGCCGTCCGTGCAGCCGCGCATGCAGCAGGCGTCAATCCATCAAAGAGATTAAACGACCAGCCAAGGACGACAGTGGTGTGTCCGGAATATCCGCACCTGAATTGGAAGCCGCTTTATTGGCCAAGGTTCCCGGAGCATCCAGACGGCAGCAGGCGTCGTCGTCGAAAGAGAAAGACGGCTCGCCTGGATCCGGCAGTGGAATTGGTATCCAACGAAGCGCCAGTTTTCCCAAACATCGACGATCCAGCGTTCCATTCCAACAAGCGTCCACGTCTGGCGCGAATTCACGAACGGCTATGGCCGGGAATACATTATCCGGACGCAGTAAAACGATCACGTTCGTATCGCCGATCAGTACGGCCAGTGAATCGGAAGAAACGGATCGATTATTCGTTCCTGATCGACGTCGACGGAAACCGGACAGCGAAGCAGAGGCCGCTGCGTATGAACCAGAAGATTCGAGCGGAGACGACTGAAACCTACTGTACATATTTGACTTCGAACGGACTGAAATTTGTATCCATGACACGATTGATTCCCATTCTAAGCCTTCTATATTCGGATGCTGTAGATTTTTATGCATAGCATTTATATTATATATGGTGCTCTTGTATTTGTGTCATTTTTTTGACTGACGTGCTCATATTATATCTTCTTGCGATAAATAATATTGAATACTATCTTTTTACCAAATCATTAAGATCGATTTCAAGTACATAATCATTAAAACATGTACCGAATGAAAAACAATTCCCTCCACCGCCGAATATGAAAATTCGATGATCGATCTCATCAAATACGGCGTCGTGATTCATCAACATGAAATCGGAAGTATCCGGTAACGCATATCGATCACAGAAGTCCAATTTCGGATTTTGATCATCGTCCAGTTCAATTCGGAACGCAACCAAGTCGTGACATTCTCCACGTTCAGGCGATCCCCCTCCAACCGTCACGATGATCGAATCCGAGGAGATCACGAACGCTGACGCACCATATCGACGTACCATCTTGGGCGCTTCCAAACAGATCCAGATATCTTGGTCGAACGAATAAATTTGAATACGATCGCATACTTGATCATCCACCGTTAATCCTCCAATCACGATCAGGAGCCGCGTTCTGGTGTCCCAACATACGGAATGCGAATGAACCGGTACTGGCAGGTCGGGTAGTTGTTTCCAAACTCGATCGTCCACGACGAATAACCAACAATCCGCGAGTAATCGATCGTTCTCTGTTACACCACCGCAAATGAATAGGGAATTCTCGAAGCCGTTGTGACAGTTCAAACTGACGGCCGCGTGCCTCCATCGTCCACACGGTCCAACCGTGTCCATAATCGGAGCCAATTCAATACGGTCGCCGTCCTGGTTCATCCACAGAATAACGGCCAATGTCAATCCTTCAGCCGGGCTTCGACGTCCACCGAATAAGAATAAGATTCCGTCCGAGATCGACGTTAAACTGTGGTAATGCCGTTCCATGAATAATTTCGGATCCGACCGATCGGAAGTCGTAGATTTGGACAATGTCACCACGTCGAGATTGAAGGCGTTATAATTCCGTAGATCCAATTGGCACGGTTCTTTGGCACGACCATGTTGATTCCGATCGCCCACGCACCAACCACCGATGGAAAGAATGCATAGTTCTCGAATATTGTCGACTGTACGACTAGTAATCGCTGATTTGTGGGCGAATCGACGTAATTGATTGGCCGAAATGTCCAATGGGTGCTTTGTACAGCGGAGTGACGATGTTGATGGTCGTGAATCGATGATATCCATACTTGGAGCACCGAATCGTTTCAATATCCTGAAATATAATCGTGATTAGCAATGTGCAGAGTTGCGACTTTGCGCGCTATATAATAAATTGCCTTGCAATATATGAAAAAATGACGCTTACCTGGCTTGTTGCTCCTCATTCGTGGATGCGATCGTAATAACATAATGAACACATTTGGCGTGCCACGTTTCGTATTCGTCGAACATTTCCAGAGCCGAAATACGCTGACGTTCTTTGAAGTTGAGCATGTTGTAATATAAATGACCAATTGTCCAACATTCGACGACAGGGAAACCCTAGAATAGAAACTGCAGTTAGCCAAGCTGAATCTTAGCAGCCGTGTTTTTTATATTAAGAATTGCATCAGACAGCCAAGAGTTAATGTCTTCAGATTAAATTTCAGCTAGTAAATTTAGCGAAACCGACGACTCTTTTATCATCATGCTATGTTTGATTTTGAAAATGCAAATTCTTAGCAACTTACCAAATTTGAATATCGATCTTTCTGACTCCAGGCGCTGGGATAAGTATCAATCGATAATAACGGCGATTTGATCGATGCGAAATGCTTCAGCATGGTTTGACCAAACTTGTCAAATGGCTCGATCTGCAAATAAAAGCATTGAGTGATAATTTCTCATAAAATGCTTACAAATGTACCTGCTCATAAACGACGAACGATGAAAACTGGAATGCACACGACAGCGTCCTCAGTAATTCGTCAGCACTGAAAAGAGAATGAATGAATACCAATTGCTTCATCTCTACCAAATCCTCTTACTTTTTAGCAGGCAGATAATTCAGTACGCATTCGGCCAGAAATAGGGTTGGCCGATCAGTTCTTAATCCACATTCTTTCAACTTGCATTGAACGGATTGTGCGTCCAACAGATCGGAACTGACCAATGCGTAATTCGGGAATATCCGATCGCTGAAAACAGCATCAATTACTATTGCAAAATGATCATGAAACGGGCTTACCTTTCAGCATCGCACGGCAACCGTAATTTCGATCGCAAAATATCCGCTTTCTTCTTCATGACTTTCTCGAAATCCACCTGCAAAAGAGGTCTTTTAATAAATATCCTCAAAGCCTCTATGGATCTGCTTTCAAGGACGCCTTTTCAGATACGGGTAATTCGGCTGTGTCTTTCAGCTATCTCTCAGAAGAGGGAGCCTTTTTTTCATCATTTGGCATTGTAAAATTTTGGCCATGCTCTCAAAAAAAACAACTTACTTCAACAAACTGGCATCGAGAATATCGATCATCGAATTTCATCGGCTTTAACGGCTCGTCGTCTCGCAGAAATCGTAAGAAAATCGCATCGAAACCGGCGCCGAGATTGACAATCTGAAACAAAGCATCTGTAAATTTCCATTCATAAAATCCAGTATTCGTAAATACCTGAATTCCTTCTTCATCTTCGTAGGCGGTTAAAAACGCATCGAATAAACGTTGTATGGCTTCGACTCGAATATAATATCCCCTACAATAAAATATCTGCATTTTAGATGAAATCATGAAAATTTCACAAAAAGATGTTTTTAAAACGCAGGCATGTAATGCACGACATTTCTGACAAAGCCAATTATCTATCCACGCGAAGCCTGAATTGCAGATGGCCTTCAAGCCAAAAAATTACAAAAACTTACCGATTTATGAGAGAAGTTCGACGTTCAGGTTTTACGAACCATTCCAATGCGTTTTGATAAATTCCAGCCGAAATATAACCAGCTCTGCACATGGACAATTTGCTGGCGGTGCTGCTATCGTTTGTTTCTTCTACGCGATTAGATTTCCCCATGATTTCCGAGCATTGTACATTGGAAAATTTCAAGAAAAATATCGGAAATTCCACCAAGAAAAACTGAAAATTTGCAGTCTAATGAGCACAGTTTCATAGGTTCGGAAACCACTTATGACAGGACGGAGGGAAAATTTGAATCCACCTGTACACTACCATTCGGGCAACAGATCGGAGAAATTTTCAGTGTACAAAATCAGACGATTTGAATTTCCCGCAATTCTATTTCCATCACATTTAGACAAATGAGAAAATCATCATCACGAACGTAGTACATGAAATTGGTTCTCATCAGATCATCAAACAGTATGATCAAATTTTCTAAATCCGATCACATTCCTTTTTCATTTCTTTCGTCGACGTTCGGGATTTAGCGACGATTCCTACCGGGCGGCGGTCTCCTTCCTCGTTGGTCTCCGTACGTTTTCGATCGTTCCGTTCCGAACGTGCTTTCTGGCGGTCCATACTCCGTGTACGGTGGTCGAGTAGTGGTCATGGTTTCGTTTCGGGTCACGCTTTGATTTTGAGTCATGGACATGGTCGTGTACGGCGGCGGCGGACGTCGTTTGTTCCTGCCGAACCTGAACGATTCTCGAACCGAATCCATGAACGATTGACCGCCGCGACGTCCACTGCTTTGACGCGATCCATGACGACGACGCCACGGCCAACGCGATCGCCTCGATCCGGATGATAAATCCCTGGGCGCGGGGAAACAGCCGAAATAGACGCCTAACGTGACCACGACCACGATCAATACGAACAGGCAAAACATCAAGACGAATATGGCCCAGATCGGCATCGTCAATATCGGAATCAACGGAGTGGTCGTTGCGCATCGTAAAGTCGCATTGGCGCATTCTCGCTTCTCTGGGCAGTGTGCGTAGAAATCGAATTCACCGAACGTTGGATGCGTGGCGTTTTGATGTAATCGATGTTGAAATCGATCCTTGCACGTACAATTCGTCCACGTGGCATTTTGGTTGCAACGTTCCATGCATTCGAGTGGCTTTTTCTCGTCGCACGGCCATTCGAACGTGCCTGAAATAAGATCGAGCTTAGCCTGTGATTTTTTTCCATGTACAATTTGATCTTTGAGAAAATACAATTCAAATTAACTTACCATCAATGCAGTATTTTTCCTTCGCGGCCTCATTCTTCTCCAACTTCTTCTTCATGACGCAGCCGCTGCGTTTCTCATCGCGCAAGTAACATTGAGAATCTGTCCGTGTAGGCGTACAAGCGCGAAGTAATGTTTTGATGGCGTCCGCAATTTTCTTCCCGGCCACTTTCAAGGCGTCGCTGTCGACCCATGTCATGCCAAGGTCGGTCGACTTCGGGCATACGATCATTGCTGCTTGCTGGTTTTCAGCTTTTCGTGAATCCATAGCGGAGAAAATAACGACGACGTCCACGTCCACGCCTTCCCAATCAGGCTCATGTGCTGTGACATCGCCTTTCCAAGTTTTTAGCCGATCAGTCGTTATTTGGTTTGGATAAATTCCAATGTAGACGATGATATTGGGCACTCCTTCTCCATCACCGTTTACATTGAATATTATGCTATTCATCTTTTCAACCAATGTGCCAATGTCGTGTTTCGGAATCGCGTCGTCTGCCACTGGCGTCGGGATATCCGTTTCGGCCACTTTCTCCTTGTTGGTTCCATCCATCAAATTCAATCGAATGTCGTAGTTGCCTTCGCCTTTCGTCACGATGGCCACACGAGCTTGCAACTTATCGATATTCAATCCATCGGCTAATCCTCGCATGAATCCCGGTACCCAATCCATATTCGGCGGAACCCTATCCGGATCAAAACTACGTTTGACCAAATCGAATATTATTCCCACGTCCATCAATTCGTGTTGTCCGGTCGCAGAATGCGTCAATTGTCCAACGATGATCAACGGGATCAAATACACGGCCATTCCATTCAAGACGTTCATGATTTCGTTGAGAAGAAGCAGAGAGCCTATACGCAACCGACCACACGCCAACGGAAACTGACGATTGAATGAGCACGCACGCACAGTGCTAGTGAGAACACCATTCAAAAAAAATCAATACTTCTTCAAGCAGCATCCTTTTTACCTGTACATTCTCCACGCACATTCAGTGAATAATGCATATAAAAATCATGCCACTGATATGGCATCAGGCAGGAAGATCATATAATGTGAGCAAATATCCTTATTTACATGTGATATCATTTTTCGGTTTGCTTTCCTCCTCCGTAGATTTCTTCAATGCGTCTGGCATGGTTGGTTCGGTTGGTTTTTGAAGATCTGGATTGAGATCCACGCCCGTAGCCAACGATTCCGGCCAATACCGCGATGCTGACGATCGATTGCGAATACACGCGTCTTCTCCACTGGTACGACTTTTACGAACAGTCAATTCCAATGCTGCTGGTGTCGCGGACAAAGTATCCGGCTCCGATTCAGCGGAATCAGCGTTTTGGTCTGCTTCGTGGCTGGTCGAAATCGCGCATGGAACGTTCCTGATCGACGTACCATCGAGTAATGGTTGCAAAATACGTCGACGGGCGTTGATGAACCTGAAATGAGGAAGCATTGCATTCCATTCATTTGAATAAATGTCTACAATCTCTTACCAATTATTCACTTGCAGTAAGCTCAGCCCACTGTGATTGCATAACTCACGCTTCTCGTCCTCGGATGGATATGGATGCTAAAAGGCAACGCATTCATTAGTAAACCTGCCAAATCAATTGGCAAAATAAATGCTTACTCTCATGTTCTGGAATAGCCAAGCCTTCAGAATATCCACCGCTTTACGAGGCAATGCTGTTCGTTTTCCTTTGCCATTTACGCTGCCGGACGTTGAACCACCATCGGAATCTGACCGCCTCTGAAATGAAGATGAAGTGTACATAGAAATTGATTCAAAACCAAACTTTTTACCTTAGTTCCGACTTCGCAAGCTTTTTTCTCAAGCTCCAACGGCGTCTGATCAAAGGAGCGGTCGATCGAAGGCAACGGTTTGTCAATAACGCTGCCAGACATAGCACCGTTCACGAGCCAATTTATTGCTCCGTTGTCCAATTTCGGCTTCTTCAAAACTGCCGTCGTTGCTGCAGCTGCTGCTGACGTTGAAATTGAGGACGACGTGTATGAGCTTGTAAAAGCCGGCGTCGTTATCAGTAATGGCATGAGCAACGGAATTGACACTTGACCGCTGGGTGTTTGCATTGTGGCGACGATGGCTGAAGGTCTCGTATTGACATGATCCAACGAGTCAGCAGGTGCGTCGCTATTATTGCCGTCGAATAAATTGGACGCCAACGATGAAGGCGGCGGTGAACAGGAATCGTCGTCGGCCGCATCCGACCAACCCATCAGCATTTCTTGCGTGATTTTTCCTTTCAGGCATGCTGAAATGAAAAACATCTCATTCTTCGCCTTAAAAAAATACGCCAAGACACTTACCATTATATCGTGAACAGAAATCCCTGCACAATTCGTCCACTTTCTCCAATTCCAATAGCTGGGTTCGTAATACTTTCACCGCAGTGAGCATCTGAAAAACTGCAATCTTTACTCCTGGCAGAAGATGAAAATTATCCCATACCAATTCATCCAGATCATCATTTCCCGTTTTCCAATCGAATTTTTTAATACAATCGTCGGAAGAATGGCCATTGCCGAGCGAATTCGGTTTCAATACGGACAACAATTCGTCCAAATTCACTTTCGTATTCGTATGATTCAAATTAATCGTAGATCTTTCGCATTTGGAGAAGAAATATTGCAATATTGGAAATAATGGATGTTCTTTGATGAGCGATTTCGTAAGATCCGTATCCGGCGATGAGGAATGATCCATTTTGAGATCAGACACGTTCTCCGCGGACGATTGACAGGGAATAACTCGTTCAAAGTCAAAGACGGGCGAAATGTCAAATTGACAGTCTTCTTTTTTGTTTGACGACGACGAAGAGGGCGATGAACATAGCTGATAAGGCTTACGCTTATTTCGCATTGCCCCCAAATTTACAATCGTTTACGACTAAGGCATCGCATAAAAATAATATTGGCCAGGAGAAAGCAGAAAAGTTGATGGAAAACTTCAAAAACGGTTGTTTGTTTTTTTCTTCAAAGGGCGATGCCTTTTTTGGCAGCTTGCCATCTATTTTTTCCACTTCGCTCTACAGTAAGCGCGCACGCCTTGATCTGCAGATCTGACACTGCTTACATCAAAATTTGAATTTATCAATTCAGCACTTACCAGGCATACTGTAGAAATAAAACCATGAACTTTTCAGCATGACAATTAGGCTAATACGACAAATTTCTATACGATCCCATATAAATATGATAAGTACGCATTTATCATCAGCTATTTGCATAAAAATTATCATGAAGCTGAGCATGAGTATGTAAAATCCTGATACGATATTGTGAATTCTTTATCCAATAAAAAACTGCCAGTATTTTTGCAAAGTAAATTCAGTTTTCCTTGATCAGCTCGAGTTGAAATTTCTTTCCTTCCACGCATTCCGGGAACGTGCCCAGAATGAACAGACCGGGACCGAAACTATTTTTAGCGAACAGGAAATTCGAGAATGCCATTATGAATAAATCCAGTGTCAATTTGAAATCACCGTTCTGAAAAACGGGGTTTATAAGACCGGTGATGAAAAATTCCTTCACTGATCTTACACCAGTCATTTGCGACCAGGCATTTTCGGCCACCATTTTCCCTTTCTTATCATCCAACAGCATGAAATCCGTATAAAATTCGAACAAATTCTGTTTGGTCACATGGCCACGTGCTGAAAAATCATTTTCGAATGGATGGTCCAAAATGGGCAATGTCCATTGGAGCCTATCCAAGCCCATGCCAGGACCAAACCTACCGTATTTATCAATGAAACTGAACAAATTGAACGGCATGACTTGCACCCATTGAGGTAGATGGAAAATAGCCACTGCTTTTTCCATCAGACGGTTCCACATTCTCAACCAACTGGTCAAACTTATTGCAGCTTAAAATATCTTCAATGCTTTTACGAATATCGCAGCAAATGGATTACTTTTCTTATGCTCCTCGGATATGATATTCTTGTTAATTTCGGCCAGTAAACATTTCCACAAATCAATGTGATATTCGATCAATTTCTTCCCTTTGGGATCGCATCTATCCCAACCGGTGTAATCGAAGATTTTCTAAAATCATGCGATTAGCAAAATCGAGTGGGATTTGAACGGGTTACTGTATACTTCGTTCAGTGATTCGATATCATTTTCTGTGATGTACCCATCTTTATCCACGTCTAAAAAATTTCATACGCTAATCGATGCATTTGCATGCAAAACAAATGCACGCTCTTTAGTCCAAGCGCGTGTAATTCCTTCCTTGCGTACCAAAATATTTCTCAAACAACGCAGTGAACTTTTCCACTTGACACGAATTTATGTTGGTGGCCTTGAACGGCTCTTCGTGAACGGTTTTCATTTGTTCTTTCGTAATTTGTAAAAAGGATTCTCTCCTTTCGGCCATCGAAAGCCTATGCGATTGATCCGGTGGTACAGCCGCCTTCGTAGACATCCTCCGCGGTTACAGTATACCCGAGAATATTCAAAACCAGCCTCTCGTCGAAATTGCTCCGATGAAAAATGCAGTATATACTAAAGCGAGAATAGAATTTCGTACGCTTGCATTGAGATGAGATAAAATATGGCTGATACGAACCGCCTCCTTATTTTGTGCAACTAATTTATGATGCGCTATCAAACAATGCCCGTTAGGCGGATACGAGACCGGTCGGGAAAACTTTGAAGAGCCGACTTTTCAAACGTAAATAAGCATTCTTCAATGCTGCGAGAGGAGAAAAAAAAGCACGTGGCTTTGAAGATAAATTTTGGGTGTTTGCCATTGCCATGCACAGCAACACCCATTTGCGCTTTTTATGGATATTTTGCCAAATTAGATGGAAAATTCCTAACTTGGAATATTTACATCGAATGTCAACATGTTTTTGAAAAATGGATTTGCAGTACAGGGGTACTGAAATTGTAAAAGTCCGCGATATTGATAGCTTATGAGCTATGACAGGACACAGATGCCACATTCCACTAGGTTATCAAAAATCATTCAAAACGATCATTTCTTCTCAATTTTGAATTGCAGCTGATTCACACATTGCTCGAATGTGCCCAAAATATATTTGCCTGGACCGTAGAATGATTTTCCGAATAGGAAATTCGAGAATGCAGTTGTGTATAAATCCAAATTCAATGGATAATCGCCGTTCTGAAACCAATGCTAGCTGTGCCGTCAGATCAGATTAATCTGATCATGATTTTCAGCCTGGACTCACTCCAGTCATTTCATTATATGCTTTATCACGAACTACAGTAACCACTTCCGGTTTCACATTCATGAAATCCTTATAAAACGCCAGTAGATTTTGCTCAGAAATTCTCTTCTGGCCTAAAACAGATCAGTGATCTTTGATCGGGCGTAGTACTGTAATGCGAGATTTACCATCAAAATCGATGAAATGGAATAAATTGTACGGCAATACTTGAACCCATGGCGGAAGATGAGCCAATGTCAATGCTTTGTTCATCATATGATCCCATACGTACAACCAAGCGGTCAAATTGATTTTATCTGCATAAATCGATGCGTAATATCGATTTTTTTCCAAGAAATTTGCGATTGGAACGTACTTATTTTATGTTCATCCGAAATCACGTCTCGATTCGCTTCCACAAGGACGCATGCGAATAAATCGTTGTGGAAATGGATCAATCGAATCGATTCGGGGCCATTTTTCGGCCATTTGGTGAATTTGAAAATTTTCTGTAAAGCGTGGTATGGAAAAGTGTTGATTTTGGAATTGGGGTTCGATGGTACTTCATTCAAGGCTGTGATATCATTTTCCGTCAAATACCCATCACCATCTACGTCTGAAATGGACCATGGTCACTTTTTGATGGTGGACCGAATGCCAGGGGCTCTGCTGGAGCCCCTTGAAGCCTCTGATGGATTTCAAGACCATCAGAAACCCAATCAAACGTACCAAAATACTGTACGAACAATGCGGTCAATTTCTGTTTTTGACAAAAACTAATATGTTTAGGAGTGAACGCTTCCTCGATCCATGATGGCACATTCACCAGTTTTGCGATTTCATGAGCAAACGTATTCCTTTGATCAGCAACACTCGGTTTTCGCATACTCAATTCGTTTTGATTGGAATCTTTGCGTTGATGAGACATGATTCTCAACTTGTACACTGAACCAACTTCACATGAAAGGTGTCAATTAAAATGCCCATTCTTATCTTATCAAACGCTAATGGTATTTCGGTGATAAGTTTTAATGCGGATTTGAAGAAGCTTGAGCTTGGAAAAGCTTCTTCGCAAAAATGGGCGTCAGAAAACTGGCCCAAATTGAACATTTCTTCAGTGCAATGGCAGGAAAGGTTCTTCACTGAAGTTGGAGCGAGCAGATTCCATGCTTCCCAGAAAAAAATCACATGAAATCATGTTTCCTAGTATAAAAAAGCATGTGGAACACGACGGTGATGTTTATTTTTGCATACAATCAATATTGACCAAATTGATCAGATTATCGATTACTTGAAATATGGATTTCTGAGTGATCAGGCCATGCTGGATAGATGGAACATGGTCGATTGTACAGGAAAACATCCATACACAGGACGTCAACCTAACAATATGTATACACGTCTTGTATAATCGATCATGCTCTGTCGATTGGTGAAGGTCAAAATCGATCGATCGTGCCTCTGTCGAAAATTGATAATTTTGATCAAGTCTTGAATTACGCGCGATATTTGAAATCTGGCAACGCCAAAAGAAGCAGAATCGTTATCTTACTTGGAAAACATGCAATTTTTGTGGTAATACCATGATTATTGTGATTGTGAGAGGGTTCGAAAATTTGAATTTTCCCTTTCTTTACCAGTTCCAAGTACAACCCGACAATGGTAATCGCAACATAAAATACATTCTAACCGCAAATTTCCTATCATAATTCAACATGCTCATCCATTGTTGGTGATTATTTTTGCATAAAGTCCATATTAAGATCGATTTCACAATAATCAATGCAAAAATTGCATACAGAGGCGGACAGGGGCGGGGCAAATCTGGCACATTTCTGGATTTTAGCATTTCAAACTAATTCCATGACGCTTTGGACACATTTTTGTCCCAATGCCCGTCAATGGGTCGACATAGAAATGTCACCATTCAGTCCAATGCGTACAGCAATATCATTCTTGCACCGATTTCTGTTCTGCTCTATTTTGTGACCTCTGTCCACGACTCAAGAACCCGCGTCCACGACCAGGGCGTCTACTGACGAACATACTCGTACCACGTCTAAATGCATTGCCCCCATTTCGCCATACCCTCAATGTATGATCGATTTTCGATTTCTGCGGATCAAAATTCACATAACTATCGCCCGCCGTGGTTTGTACGTCAGCCACGTTCGGTCTAACAACCAACGCAACGTTTCGTACTGTAGTGTAGGTTTGCGTACTACTCAAACGCAATTTCGACCTTTTCCTATACTCGTTCAATAATTTCTCCTCCACTTGACGACCGATCATGTATTTGACCAAACCGGGTCTACGTTGGACGAGTTTGCGAATTCGTCTCCTTTGCGCAGCTTCGCTCTCCAAAGCCACGTCCTCGTTGGACGATTCCAACGTGTACCTTTCTTTTAGCATTTGCTTATATTCAAACATCAAATCTTCCAACATTTTCTCATCGATATGCTCCAATTTCAACGAGATCAATCGTAGGACGAACGAGAACAGCGCTACGCCCAGGATGATGAATACGTAATCGACGATCGTACGTTTCGTATTACTCACATTGAAATCGCCCAGACCGATCGTGGCCACCGAGATGAAGAAGAAATAATAGGATTGAAAATACGTCCATCCTTGTTGTTCGTTCGGATCGTCTTGCATTTTGTAAAAATAAAACGAACCCAGGAATACCCAAAAGACGAAACATAAAATGGCCGCCGATAATGGAAGCTTATGCTCATTGCCCATACGTCGTTTGTACGCTTCGTTGCCTAATACGGCAATGCTGGCACGACGTTTGCTGAAATTCATCCATTTTAAATAATTTCATATCACGGATCATTTGGAATTTTGCGCATGCAAAAAGAATTGGACAAGATTGCGCAATCGCAAGATGAGCAGCAGGCAAATTTTGGCAGCTTTTTTTCAGCAAATAGAATTTCACACGTAAACCCCCCTACTTGAATGTAGCACCGAAAAAGCGACGAATCCGATTTTGCAAACGCATCAAATGAAGCCAGCCTAATCCGGTCAAAAACACTAGGATAAATCCCAGATCCGAATTGGCCGCCAAGAATAGGAATACGCCTAACGGTGTGTACAATATTGTGAATAATCGACCGCCGAGAGTTTTCGGAGCAATTGTACCGTAACCTGAAATCCATGCATGCATTTATGCACGTTTGCATTTTGGATAGGAAAAATGAGCATGTTTTTACGGATCAAGGAGGATTTGATATGGTTTTTATGAATGACTGTTTTCAGATTGCGACCTAATCTTGGCAGGAGGACATTTCATGGCCTACAGTAGGCTTGCTTACCAATCGTGGTATAAATACTATTCACGTACGATAATGCATCCCAATATGTCAGGACCAAAGTATCGTTCGCGTCCAATTTCTCGATGGCGTAGAAAATTCCACTCCCTGCGAACGCGTACGCGATCAGTAGTACCACGAATATCGTACGCCTTAGGATGGAATCACGATCGGATAATTGATGCGTTAGCCAAGAAACTCGAAATTTCTTTTTCACAGGTGCTTGTTTTATGATAGGCGATTCCAGGGGGCGTTTTATCGGGATTTCATTCTCTCGCCCATCCGACCACGTGACCGATCTCTTGGATAGATCGATTTCGATATCGGATTGCGATAAATTCACATCGGTCACTTCGACTGTGGAATTGAAAAGAGCGGGTTCGATGGGGGTTTCGTCTGATTTCTTCTGATCATTCGAAATCTCGGACATGGTTCATAAACTGGGATACGTAATATGCTCATGCCAAAGAATGATAATGATCTCGTCTCAAAGTATTACGCTTAACCGAAAATCATGAAAAATGTATGTTTCGCATTTGTGGTCCAACATTGGATTTTTGACGTTGCGAAGTGACGAGCCAAGACGACTGTGTAAAAGGCAAAGGGGTGAGAAGATTCCGGAAATAAGCTGCACTGAAATTCATACGTTTATGTTGGAAAAACTAACCTCGTGTCTGAAAAAGAACTCCCACTGCATCGCCTCTTGAGCGGTTGATGAACTTGGCGTGTTTTGACTGGAAAGCAAAAATTAGCGTAATCCATTTGCCCAGGGCAAATACTGCTATTCTTTGTCATTCGTTAAGAAAATTTTGAATTCAACGAACGG